>ML795246.1:225444-247074 GCA_009831015.1 Picea engelmannii
CCACACACTCACATATAACTTAGTTTAATGCATGCTTCAAGGTAATCCTTGCGCACTTACAAAAGTGTGCGTAACACTGTGAAATGTGTGCACCTTTTCTTTTATACAAATCCTCGCCCACTACTGAGGTGCGTGCAAAACCAAAACTTGGTGCCAACGAATCACTAGCCTATATATAAATTTACATTTACAATTGGTACGAACGACTCACCAGCCTATATGTACAATTACAAATGGGATTCATATTAGGGACATTACATAGAAATACCTAGACATGGAAATACCTATACCATGACTTAGACCTATATGATGACCTTGATGTATACCATGTCATAGACCTAGAGCTAGACCTAGATCATGACCTAGACCACGACATAGACCTAGAGCTAGACATAAACCATCACCTAGTCTTATATGATGACCACGATAATTATTTCCTTAGAATAATTACACATTGAAAACCTTAGTTGTAAGTATATATTGTATATGATGATATTATATGATGTGATACAATGAGAATGAGGGCCATATATACCCACACAGGGGTGCCCTTTCATTAATAGATAGGTGTTTTGGATAAGACATGCTTTTTCATTATGATGTATTAATTTTTATTATTAAATGGTTATTTATTTATACATTATATTATAAATATATTATTTCTCTACTAATAATATAATGTAAATATATATAGATTTATATATTTATGTTTATGTATCGTTCTCTCTTGGTCAATTCAACATGACCAATCTGGGAGAATGTCTACCCGATGTTGAAACATTCACACTCCCTCTCGGCAAGGAGACATTCTGCATCACACAAATCTTGTATCTGATGTATAAAAACTTCACCCTAAATTCATGACACTTGTCTGTAAGTCCTAGGAGATGTCTCTCTCCCACCTGAACCTAAGAGTGAACTCCTTTTGCAACTCTCCCTTTGAGCCAATCGACTCTCTTTGATATCATGCTCACTCTGGGTCTACATGTGATAGCATCTAGCATCTGATGTCTTTATCACTCCTAGTCAAATCCTCATGACTAAAAATAAAGACTACACCTAGTCCATAACCACTAACAAAGCCCCGTGAGTGAATGTATCATTTCCCTTGGTAAAATTGGCATGACCAATATGGGAGAATGTCTTCCTGATGTTGAAACATCAACTAGCATGTGACATCTCGAGTCTTTATCACTCCTAGTCAGATCAACATGACTAAAGAGAAAGATTACACCCAGGTCATTCACCACTAGCAAAGCCCCATGAGTGAATGTTTCATTTTCCCTTGGTCAAATAGGCATGAAGAATATGGTAGATTTTTTTATCAATGTTGAAACATCAACTAACATCTACCATCTCGAGTCTTTATCACTCCTAATCAAAACAACATGACTAAGGAGAAAGAATTCACCTGGGCCATTCAACACTAGCAAAGCTCCGTGAGTGAATGTATCATTTTTCCTTGGTCAAATATGTATGACTAATCTAGGAGAATGTCTTCTCGATGTTGCATATTGATCTTCTATATCCATTTGGAAGTAATCATTGACGTCCCCTCAGGTCTGGGCACAATCTCCCACACATCATTCTTCATGATGGATTGATACTCTTCCATCATGGCATGCTTCCAAACATGTTGGTCTCCTTCCTCCTTATAACTAGAAGGTTCAAAATCAATGTTGTGACTCAACAAATCCATATAAATCAAGAACCTCTAAGGTCATTTTCTTTCCCTGGAAGTACCAGTGGGAGTTGCATGCCTCTCTGCATCCTGCAAAGTGTCATGAAGCCATGCAGGCCTCTTCCTGGTCACTACAACATATCTAGGTACATCCACTGGCTCTGTTGGCTCTACTGACTCCTCCTTATAGTCTGATGGATGAACAATTGGGATAGAGAGATATGTACATGTATCCTTCAAAGTATCTTTCTCCTCACTATTGATCTCAATGTGAGACTCTTTGAGCCTCACACCCTTAAGGCAACCGTGCCTTGTAATTAGGCAAATTTGGACCAAAAGGAATGTGGTCTCCCTATGTGCATAGGTCGCTCGGGGCCACAACCGTGGTCTCTCTATGTGCACAGGATGTGCGTGACCACTATAGTACGATTGCAAAAAATAAATGATCCAAAGAAAATCTACCATATCTGGCACCGAAAGCTTTTAACTAGCTTTGGAAAAAGACTCTAAAAGCTCCGACGTCATATTGAATTTTATGGTTTTTATTTATGATAATTATTTCCTTCTAATACTTTTATCATAGAATAATCACACAGTAAAAAACTCAACTGAAAATAGTAAGTATGACCTAGACCACCACCTAGACCCCCCTAGCTCCATCTAAGCCTAGGCATAACCTATATTTGACCCTTAACCTTCTCCACAACCTAGCCCTAAGTGCACTATGCATGTACCTCTTGTTAAAGGCCCCACAACAATTGCACCCACATTTTGGTGTTCTAACCATTTCTCTATGCTTCAAAACACTTTCAATCTTAAGCCCTTAGGTCCTAGTTTTCCTCAAAACCCTATACATCTTTATTCATAAAGTTGTTTGGTCTACAATAAGTGCTATATCCATTGCATTAAGAGCACGCAAACGCTCTTGCGACTTGAGTTGAGTGTGCTTGACGCTCATCCCTACCTTGCAGGAACACATACATGCTCCTAGAATGTGCTCGCGCTTTAGTGTGCATGCTTTCTAGGAACGTGGGTGCATTCCTGCTAGACATTTTTATGTGTCAAACACACTCCTCAACATCATTTATCTCAAAAACTCAAACAATCCCTACATCTACACACAAAATTATCAAGGACAAATAAGTTTTTTGTTCTTTTTGTCTTGTTGTTTAATTCATTGACAATTTTGTGCTATTGGAAGAGAATTGTGGGAAGAATTGGATGACAATTTGTCCAATTGGAATTGGAATTGTTATTTGTGTATTCTTGTATAATACGAAGACAAATTTATCCAATTAAAATTGTTAGTTGTGTTTTCTTATTTAATACCATGACAAATTTGTTCAATTGAAATTGGAATTGTTAATTATGTCTTCTTGCGTAATACCAAGACAAATTTGTCCAAATAAAATTGGAATTGTTAGTTATATATTCTTATATAATACCAAGACAAATTTGGTGTGATATGCTTGGAAGCCATTTTATTTTAAACACAAAAACCTACTAAATCTAAGTAAAAAGTCATCAAGGAAAGAAATACACATTAAAAATGTAAATGAAAAAAGAAAAATAAGTATAAGCAAACACAAATATATAAAAAAAAAACATTTTTAATATTTTATTTACTTCTAATTTTACACTAAGGATATATATACTTAACGTTTCATTTGATATATATATATATATATATATATATATATATATAAACTTTTTTAAATATTTAAATAACATTTTTTAATTTAAAATCCTTTTTGATGTTCGACATTTTTATAACCTTAACAAAAGTGAGACCTTTTCAAATAATAATATTTTAATAATAAACCTTTTTAAATATTTAAATAACATTTTCTAAGTTAAAATCATTTTTTTTTTTTTTATGTTCAGAATTTTTATAACTTAACAAAGGTTGCCACAATCACAATTCAAAATCACTCAATCCTTGTATCTAAGCCTTCATGGTATTTAAAATGTTTTGATATAAGCAGCCCACTTTATGATGTTTTCTTTATACTTTCAAGTATTCATATGTGTTTCTAGATTTTGAATTTTATCATTACACTTTATATCTATCATCAAATAACGAGTCTATTTTTTTTAGAATTTTTATAATTCAAATCATATTTATAAAAAATTATTTATTAAAAAATTAATTTTATTAAAGAAATGTTATTTTGCAATCATAAAGGAAATATATATAAACAATCACCATCCAAATTATGAAAGAAAAATAAATTGCAGAGTTTTTATAACAAATTAATCTTATTAAAAAAATATTATTTTTAAACTTATTAAAAAAATATTATTTTTAATCATAAAAAACTAAAATTACATTCACCGTCCAAATTCTACAGAACCTGGCGTAGATGGACGTGATCACGAAAATGTTTTCCACTAGGAATATCCAACGATCGTCTGGTGCACACTGCTTGCCTACGAAATATATTGTTTAGCTTCCATGAAAACAAAATAAACATGCATGCCCAACTGGACCCAGGGGAGGCCTTGCCTTGCATAAACATTCTTGCGGTTGTAGATATGCCACTCATAGCGAGTCAATATACAACAAAACTCATTTTTTTTCCCTCTGGAATGTATATTTTATTGTTAAATAAGACTTGCAACATTCACAGCATATAGATTATTCATGTGAACTGTCTAGCTTAAGAATGAAAAACAAGTCTGCAAGACAAAAACGAATTGCAGAACAGAGGAACAGAAAACGAATTTTAGGACAGAACGAAAACAGATCTGCGATCACAGAAAACACCACACAGATCTCTTTATTTGAATTCATATTTAAAGGAAATTACATGCAACTAATGCTTCGTAAATAACGAAGCAACTCACAGTCTTACTCGGCGATGAAAACAAGAAACAACAATTTGACAGTTAACTAAGGAAATCGCGGAGGAAATCACGGAATAAATCGCGGAGCAACTTATTCGTCTAACAAAGAACGCAAGATTAAAAAAAAATAATATCAACCCGTGTAGAACTGTCAAGCTTGAGAAAGCAATCTGAAGTGTCAAGATTTAAAATCACAGTATATATATAGCTTAGTTGTAGGTTAGAGGTTTTACAAAATGATTTTATTTGGGGATATTTGTTCGAAATCCTGTCAGAAATAGTTGGATTTGTAAATTTGAGTGATTATTTCTGTATAATTGAGTGTTTCAGGAGTTTTTCAGCATGCTGAATCCATTTCTACATTCAAAAATGGATTTTGAACAACAAAAATTAGTGTAAATTTGTATCGCCAAATTCAAGTAAAAAAAAACATTTCTTAGAACAACTAACCAACACCTATATCTTATTCATGTGAACTGTAAAACTCCAAAAAATACAGATTTGAAAAAAACAATATCAACCAATGTTGAATTGGCAATTTTAAGAATGCAATGTTTTCTATCAAGATTTAAAAAGCAATGTTTAGTTTTTAGTGTTTGATGTTGTAACTTCATGTTTAGTGTTTGATCAGGGTGCTTTGACATGTTTCTTCCTTCTTCTTCAATTATTTGTACTTTAACGGTGGACTGGTTCCACCTCTGCAAATTATCATCCACGCATTTCATAACTCAAGTTTCACATTCATTAAGTTGCTTAGTGGATTGCTTCCACATCAATTCAGAATAAAATCTGACTTCTTCAAAACTCTATTTCATAAAAATGGTTTCGACATGGTTAACATGGTTTGCAGTTACATCTGCATTCATATCTTCTTTTGGCTGCTGTTGGAATATATAATTTCTACTTATCTAATATACTTACTAATGTATTGAGAGGTAGAGTTAATCTCTACGTGAGTTGTGTGATCCTATTATTAAGAGGTTGTTAGAGAGTTGGATTTGTGAGATCCTTGTTTGGTGTGTGGTTGAAATATTCTCTCAACCTCCCCGGTTATCTTTAGAATAAGTTAGATCTAATAACAACCTGTACACTATAATAGAGTCCATTGTATTGATATTGAAAGCAATTGAATATTTGTTCATATCACTCTACTCTCCCATTTTATCATGGTATCAGAGCTTCAGGTCTGGGCGTGACTCCCTCAAGGGAGTGCCCAGGATCATGTGGAGAGAAGAGTAGCGAATAGCGTGGATTGTGAGTTATTCGTGTCGAGCATGTGGCTGTGATAGTTCATGCTGTTGTCTTTTTTGGTCTGCTCCGCTTGCTCAGATTTACTATTGGTATTTATCTAGATCCATTAGACATCTCCATCTTCTGCAGATCCGCCCCATTTTATTCTGCACGATCCCTCGTGCCTGTACCCATCTTTCTGCAGATATGCGGGTATACACATATTCTATAAATCCGCGAGCATCTTCTTATGAACGAACGTTGCAGCTGTTGAGGGACTTGATGGTGAGAACGCCCCCAGTCTGCCCAAGGTGAAGAGATCTCGCAATTCCATTCGAAGGGACACTCCGCCCAGGAGGAGCTCCATTTACAGAGGCGATTTGATGATCCCGAGACACAGAAAGAGATGAAGATGGTCCCATTCAAAATTGTTAAAGCAACTAATGGTGATGCCTGGGTTGAAGTAAATGGGAACCAGTATTCACCAAGTCAGCTTGGTGCATTCATCTTGACAAAGATGAAAGAAACAGTAGAAGCTTATTTGGGAAGGTCTGTCTCAAATGCAGTCATTACAGTGCCAGCCTATTTCAATGACGCTCAGTGTCAAGAAACTGAAAATGCTGGAAAAATTGTTGGTTTAAATGTGAAAAGAATCATCAATGAACCAACCGCAGCTACCCTTTCATATGGTATGAATAACAAGGAGGGTTTGGTTGTTGTTTTTGATCTTGGTGGTGGAACTTTTGATGTTTCAATACTTGAAATATCTAATGGTGTTTTTTGAGGTAAAAGCAACAAATGGTGATTTCGGTGAGAGCGCCTCCTCTACACGTCATTCCTCTGAGATAGTTGTTGTTGCCATCGCTTGAGGTGGAGCCACGTGTGAAGAAGCCATAGGTAATTCAGTGAAGAGGCTACATCCTAAGAGAACTAGTGAGGTGATAAATCAGGACGTGAACATGGCTGGTGATGGTAACTCACCTGATGTAGACATAGACGAAGATTTGCATAGCAGACAACTGGCAGTTTATGGGAAGGAGGCTATGCGGCACCTATTTGGTGCGAATGTTCTTATCTCTAGCCTTCAAGGTCTTGGCGTTGAAGTTGCAAAGAATGTTATACTGGCGGCAGTAAAACCAGTCACTTTGCATGACCAATCAAATGTTGAAGCCCAAGGAGAGGGTGAGTTTGAAGGGCGTGTGACAAATCCTTGTCCATGACATTGCAGAGGACTCATTTCTATTATTGTTGGAGTTTGTTGTTGTTCGCGCCATTCCATGGAGATGCTATAGCGAAGTGAGGTGTATGTGTCCATTCCATCGGACTCACAGAGTGTTGATTGTGAGAAGTGTGATTGAGTCATGATTTTACAAGTATTGTTATTGATATTTTTTGGTTTGAAGGTGTGCATAGTTATGTTATTTGTGAGACATGTAATTGAAAGCAAGACTAGGATATTTTGATGTAGTGGTCCTAGAAAATTCTATGTACCTGAGCCATTGTATACCCCCTAATGTGAAAATTCCATGGTAATCTAGAAACCACTATGTAATGCATGGTTGAGGGTAATCCAAGAAAACCCAGAGCATGGTTACAGGTAATCCGAGAAAACCTGGTGCATGGTTGAGGGTAATCCGAGAAAACCTAAAGCACGGTTATGGGTAAGCCAAAATAAAACTTAGGTTGATGATGATGTGATGAAGGGGGAGCTATGAGGAAGAATGGTTGAATGAACCATGTAGCTGAAAAGGATTCCTATACAACTGGTGGTTACAGCGGCTGATGACCCATGTATTCCGGTAGATGGATTTCTCTTTATATGGACGTCAATAATCAGATGCAGGTACAAGTGGAAGCACACGAAGATATGACCACATAGATATTTAGATAAGTAGTCATTAAGGGAGAGTGTTGGAATATATAATTCCTACTTATCTAATATACTTGCTAATGTATTGAGAGGTAGAGTTAATCTCTACGTGAGTTGTGTGATCCTATTATTAAGAGGTTGTTAGAGAGTTGGATTTGTGAGATCCTTGTTTTGTGTGTGGTTGAGATATTCTCTCAACCTCCCCAGTTATCTTTAGAATAAATTAGATCTGATAACAACCTGTACACTCTATATAATAGAGTCCATTGTATTGATATTGAAAGCAATTGAATATTTGTTCATATCACTCTACTCTCCCATTTTATCACCACCTGCATACTCAAACAAATTGTCAAGTTTATAATAAAAATCATATTGGTTATTTTCATTTTTTTTAGAGCACTCTTTGACTCTCTTGCTTATATGAGGAAATGAACATCATCATCATAAATTGGTTTTTTAAGTCATTTCAAATATTCGTCAAGAACATTATCTTTTTCTTCATATGCTTTATCATAAATATAACATCTTGAATGTTACGATCGTTGAACCTTCATTCAAACATTGCTTTAACAATTACCAAATCATCCACTGGTTTTGAATGACAAGTAGGATTCCTCCTCCAAACATAAATTCATCAAGAATCTTCTTCTCTGCGATCATCATTTGTAGGCATTCATCATAAGATAGGTTATCATCATCAAATTCAACTTCAAGTTTTCTTGCCTCTATTTCAAAAAGGCCAATATTTGCACGATCTTCATCAACAATCATCTTTGTGGGCTCTTCTCTGGCATCACACACGGTTACTTCAATTTTGTATTCATCTTCACTATCATCAACAAACACTGCTAGATTAACTTCATCAACAAACACTGCTAGATTCACTTCATCAATATGGGTTGCTTCACACGAAACTTCACCACTGCTAGATTCACTTCATCAATATGGGTTGCTTCACACGAAACTTCACCATCGATTTCTGCAACTTGCTTATGCTTTGCTTCACACAGATGCACCATCATTCTTGTTCTCTGGTGACTCTGCTTCACACACATATGATCCTTCTTTCTCATTCTCTGGTAGCTCTGCTTGACACACATGTGCTCCTTCATTATCGTTCTCTGGTAGCTCGTCTTCACACACAGGTGCTCCATCCATTGTGACAACATTCAACAAATTGTTGCTCCTCTTTTCGATGTACTCTGTTTCCAGAATACTCCAAGATTCTTTCAAAGTTGTTTTTCCTCAACTTTGTCCAACATACCTTCATCCAAGGATTTTTGGATGACATGCAATGCTAAGCATCCTTTGTCTCATCATGTAAATTATGATAACTGTCTACAAGACCCAAAAAAAAAAGAAAAGGCATTCATTTTAATAGACCAACATTCAAAATTCTTACCATTATACTGTGGTGGTACAGTTGCAAACTCTCCAAACATCATCAATCTGCCTCTGATCTTCTTCCACTCCTCAGGTACAGCTGGAAACTCTCCATATGTCTTTGCAAAATATGTTGCTATTACTTCATTGTTCTTTCTCCCGATCTTTTTGAAATCTCTTCTGGACTTCTTGAGTCTTCTCTGTTGACCCATGACAGTGTCTCTTGGCTGTTCATTCACCTTCTACTATGGCTGACCTCTACCTTCAACTATCTTCGATGTTTTCTTTCTTGCACCTTCCTTATCGCCCCCTTAAAAAAAATGGTTTTGCTTGGGTACTTATGTCACTGGCACAAAAGACCCCCTTAATGCAAGATCTCCTCGCTCTGTTAAACTCGAAGCCATGCGGTTGTCCAATATTTGGCTCAATGCTCAACAATATCATTGGCCTTCCTTGGAAGACTCTTCTCAAAAAATTCAAATCTTCACTCAAATTTAAAACTGAGTTGTATTTCAAATACTTTTGGTCTTTCACGGATTTTTTTTTAGCAGCGATTTCTTGGTGGATTTCTTCAATTTCGATCCAAACCAACGCAACGAACTGCAACGATTTCATTCAATGGACTGCAGAGAGAGCTCTGCTGTTTTCTACACAGAGGATTATCTTAGATCATCTCTACAAGATTAGATCTGCTCTTTAGACTGTGAAGAGGCTTCCCCACACTCGGATCAACACTGCTCTGATACCATGTCAAAATTCTTGAGAGAGGCAAAGATGCTATGGAGCATTCGCCCTTCACACTATTCATATAGATTACAATATGGATACAAGGAAACATATCAACGAATCTGAAACAGAATGCAATAAATAAATGAAATTTAACTCGAGTCTTACTACCGTTAACCAGAGTCTCACTGGACTCAACGCATGTGATGGGGAGATAAACTTTAACAGTGTTGGCTGACAGGGAAGGCTATTGGGAAACGGTTCTACAAGTAGGCTATTGGGAAACGGTTCTACAAGTACTCAATTATCCCAATATTTAAAATTATTATCCCAATCAAAATTTTAAATGATTGGGATACGATTATGAAGTAATTATGATGTTTTAAATTTTTTATTGCTATTTTAAAATTAAAGTATTATTATTTTATCATTAAAATATAATGAATTGAATATTTTAATTGATTTATAATATAAAATAATGAAATAAATTATTAAATAGATAAATTAAATTATTTGTTATTGTGTAGAAGTAATATTATATTTTAATTTATTTATTTTTAAAATTTTAATAATTTTAAATATGGTAAAAAACCTAAAAAAAAAAAAAAAATTATGATAAATAACTTTTCACAATTTTTTTTATCAAATTTTAAAAATAATTTTTATCATAAAAATTAAATTTATTAGTTTATTAACTTATAATAGATTTTAATAATAGATTCTTAATTTAGTTGGCAAGAGGTTAAATAGTAATTTAGGGGTAGTATTTGGGTTCATGTATGAGATTATGGATAAATGTTACTAGAATGCACATGAATGAAGAACCAAATTGTACACACAAAATCTATATATGTTATTAATTAGTGAAAGATATATTTATTTAAGAATTATTCCCCAACAACATAACAAACTCATGAGGAAATATCTCAACCATACACATAAATATGATTTAAGAGTTGTAGAAGATCTCTCACAACTAACTAAATCTAGCAAATTCAAACCAATCTTTAATGTAAGCATTAGTTATAAGACTCTCCCTTAATGCTTACATCATAAATAATAAACACAAAAATATTTTTGGACTCTGAGATCTATCTTCATCAACATTTCTACCCACTCTCAAATCTCATAGAATATGCTATTTCTCAACCATCAACTTTGAGCTACCACTTGATCCATTTAAGATACAAATGCTTCTCACCATCAATGACACATTTGTAGAATGGACGATTCTCGATTATGCTGAAAAATAGTTTCAGTATTGAGTCACTCTAGGAAGATACTTCCATCTGTGAAAATACAATGAACTATATATTTCAACAATTATATAGGAAAATAGTTTAGATACTAAATGTATCCAGTGGTCAATCATACAACTTGACCTTTTTTAATGTACACACAAACAATCAAAGATAGCATGTACCATTGTTCTTGGAGCACCGAAGGACAACAAGAAACATCAACGTGTAACAGAATGTAGACATAATTAAATGAACGATATGCTCTTGTGGCAAAGAAGCCTAAATTATGTCACTTTGTTCTATAATTGGTTCATTATACTATAATTTTACAAACACACAAGCTCTCTAATCTTTCACACTGTGCACTCCAAATAAAAAATGAATTCCACACATAGATGTAATGTAAACTTCATCCAATAACGATAAACCCAATTTGAAAACCATTGAACTAAAAAAAAAAACTGACCTGTTATTTGTAGCCTAGGGGTTCTCTTCCATTATCTGCTCCATGGCACCAAATATGGTACTTCCCACTTGTGTTAATATCTCATTAGTAAATTTGATCATTACCAACTTTGTGCAGCAATGCGTATGAATTACCACACCTTCCAAACAATGATTTCTGACTACAACGGTTAAATAAATGTTGATTGCTCCATTTTATGGTTGAGACAAGTATGACATGTCACACCCAATTGGCTGAAATAACACCTCAACTATCTCCCATAGTTTAGAAGACAAGGGAAACAAAATTCTTTTCTTCCATGAAAAAGAAATAGATCTATAATTTCTATGCAAATAGAAATTAGTGCATTGACTATGAAGATAGATCCAATGCATTCATAACCTTGTTTTGTTCAATTATCCCATCATCCAATGCACAGTATGTTTTATAAATTCTCTGCTTGATCTCACCAACATCGATGTCAGAGCTTATTGGTCCTGATGATGTGCCTCTACCCAGGTGGTGAACAAGAATAGGTTGTGATTCTTGCAAATTAACAATGGTCTTTCCAACCACTGACCTATATTTTCTAGAATGGATAGATTTCCACTTGAGATGAGTTAATACAATCTGTTGTTGGAATAGTCCTCGAGGTAGAAGTTGCAGGCTTGATGGCTTATTCACTACAAGAAAATAGTCATCTTCAAACAGAAAATATAATCTTCAAACACTTATGCTAAGAAATTCAACATTGAATCACAAAATAAACAAATTTAAAAGACACTCCACTCTCACACATTTATGGGAACTCCCGTGAGGAGTTACACCCATGATACCAAAATGGAGAACCATATTGCATACATGAAATCTATATATTTTATTAATTAGTGAAGCATATGTTTATACAATAATTTTTCCTCCACAACATAACAAAATCATGAGGAAATCTCTCAAACACACACATAAATAGGATCTAAGAATTGGAGAAGATCTCTCACAACTAACTAGATCTAGCAAATCCAAACCAATCTCTATTGTAAGCATTAATTCTAACAATTTAGACTATGACCACAAGAGACATTGGATTTCTTGCAGATACTAATTTGCAAAACTCACTTTTTGGTCTTGGAATAAGACCTAAAACTACTTCTAAGTAGAAAAAACTACTTCTACCACTTTTTGTCTTTCATGTATTTAAGGAAACAAGTGAATCCCCCAAGACCAAAAGACAATAGGAAACAATGAAAGTCTACCCCTTTACTAAACACTAGCAAATAAGGTGGTGTCCACCAACTCATTATTTTAGGATGATTTTCCTTAAATAAAAATAATGACTTGCATTCAAGAATAACAACTAATAATAACTATCCCATAGAAATTGACAACTAGATAATATATAGATTTTACCATTTGAAAAGGAAACTACTTATTTATCCTATAGAAATTCACAAGTAAATAAAGCTTTAAATCTCTTAACGTATTAGAACAATCCTCTCTACTTTCATTAAAAAAATTCTCTATTGAGGTGCTTTGTAAAAAGAAAAATGGTACAACTAACCATTGGTACCATCATGAATGAATGTATAATTGCTAAAAAAAACATTAGGGATGCTTTCAATGTGTTAATAAGATAAATAGGTACAAAAACTTAATTAAAAGAGAAAAAAAAATATTGTATAAAGAGAAATAAAGAGAAGCTAAATTGCACTAATTTAAGATAGATCCTAAGAAATTATGGAGGCAAATTCTAACTAGTAAAACTAAAGAAAATAGTAGGATTCCCTTGAAGGATTGGAAAATCTACCTTAAAAATATTTACGAATCCCATAATGTCATGGACAATATTCGAAATAGTTCAACAAATGATGAAGTTTTTTCTATGGAAGACATTAAGTTTAGGGCATAAGATCCTCAATTTAGATATCGAGCAAGGTTTCCCAAAACCTTGGAGTGAAAGCCTCTTTATACCAATTTTAAAAGTATGATAAGAAATCCCTCTAATTATAAGACTATTATGATTATCCCTATTGTAGCTAAGCTATGTGGAATACCTCTAGAAAGCAATGGAAATAGAGCTAAGGCTATCATTCAACTCTGGACCACCTTGTTACATTCAACAAGAGGCTCCCCAAAACTGTTGCAAACTAACAACGAATCAAGCTGGGATGACATAAAGATGCCAAATCGTGGCTAAATGATTAGGTAATACAAGAAGAACATCGATCATATTACAAATATTATGACTTATAAATTTAAGGAGAATATGTGGTGTGATAAAGAAGTAGAGGATAAAAGAAAACTAAGATACTACAAGAAGGTGGTCAACGTTAGTGTTAAGAAGTACAAAGAAGAAAATAGNCCCCCAGCTTGTAAATATAACTGGAATGGCCAAGAACTATGGCAAACTCATAAATGTGAATATGTGATGTAAACGGACCTTGAGGAAAAAGGTCAATGAATGTGAATAACATTTTGAATTTATTGCAGGACTGCTGAGAGGGGATGTGCAGAAAAAGATACCACGATTGCGGTCGAAGGCACCTAGAAAGGTGGCGTTAACTTCCACTGAGAATTAATACCGTATTTGGACTCCACTGGCCCGGAGAACCAAAACCAGCTCGTTGGACCTGAATTAAATGTCTCGCAGGCTAGTAGGTGGATGGTTTAATGAGGGATGGGAGGTGAACCTCCCATTCATAGATCCGTCAGACCTGATCAGTATGAGTGTAATCACGCCACACACAACCTCTCAAGAGGATAAGGCGTGGGGTAGAAGTGATTGGAGGCAGACACGAGGGGAGAACTCTGGCATTATGCAGAGTGAGTGATAGCAGAGAGGAAGGATTGCAACCTTCGCTCTTGGTCACTGGTAAACAGAGACACAGTCTCGCAGCATCGTGGTCTCAGCTCGGGGGTGGCTAGTGGTAAATCCGCTGGGATTCGCTAAGCCTACGGTTGGGTGGAAACGAGCACCCCTCTCAGCAGTTGCATAAAGCCCTGGTGTTCTTTTCTGATAAGTGTTTTTCCTCTAGCATCTTAAAATATATATGTATATATGTTTGTTCTGATGATTATGCCCATAAGCTGTGAAAATGTGAATGAATTCATTGTAAGAATGTCTGTAGGACGTTTTGTTCAGTACTAGTAGTTGTATATTTGTATGGAAGAGACTATATATGGCATATGTCCTCACGAATTATTATTTACATGTGTACTGGTCTATTTCGGACTTTATGTTTGGACCTCGGTTGGACGATACCCTTTTGGCCTCAGAAAGTACCCTGAGTAAGTCTCCCCATAGAGATACTCTCCTTGAATAACCCCTCAAGAACCCGGAAGGTAAATGTGAAGGCGTAAATCCTTAGTAACTCTGTATGAAGGGAAACGATCCTCTAAAAAGAAAAACCGAGATGGTAGCTTAAGGATGGAATATCGAATCGACAGATGAGACTCCATCGGGAAATTTGTGGTCACTCACGACTGTCAGATCGAAAGGAGAGGAAGAAGTGTTAAGGGCCTTAACCTTGATAGGTGGTGATCGATGGATGAGATTTCATCGGGAAATCTGCGGTCCCCCACGACCGCTAGATTAGTAGGAGAAAGTAGGGCGTTAAAGGCCTTACCCCTTGGTTTTCCTGTGTCTTCGTGGGTAGTGAATAGTTTAGGATCGTAGATCCCCACGGTCCATGAGAACATCTGGACCGTTGATTTTTCCACATCCATGAAGTAGTGGAAGAGTGCATAAGGTGGGACAGATCTGAGCCATTAGATCTTAGCCAGAAAAACCCGACAGCCATTTGATATGTTAAGAGATGCATGGGGGTTAAGCCCTCATGAACAGGAGGTTGAAAGCCCCGACGAGAGGCGTGGCCATCGGGATATCTGCATTTGTGAAATCGAGAGTCACGATGACATGAGGTCGGGAATTTTCATAGTGAAAATCCTGGAATCAATATGAGTCGTCCATCATAGGAGGACGCATGGTGGCAATCGGAGCATTCGGGAAAAGTCCCGAAAGGAAACTCATCCATCAAGAAATCGAGAATCCTGTGGACAAGAAGTCCATACACTTCGAAATTGTGAAGTTCAGAATCCCGACAAAGTGAAACGCATCCATTGTAGGGCCAGCTGTCATTATATCAGCATTTCGGGATTCGGCGGGTCGCGAATCCTGAGGACGAGTACATTTCGGCATTGGAAAGTCCGAAAACCTAACAGGAGATAAGGCTGCGGCCTTGTGAGATAGTGGTCACATGGTCCAGGAGTTTAGCCAGTAGGGCTAACACGTAAGGGACCATATCGGTGAATTGGCTCATCGGGAATCAGGGAATCAGGATTCCTATTGACAAGAGTTCGGGATTTCCCATGGAGGAAACCCCCGAGTAGATCTGAATCGTCCGATTGATGGAGGCCACGTGTTGAGAGATTAACCGCATCGGGAAACCGGGGATCGAGGATTCGGGGGTCCCGTGATCCAGAGTCTGGATTCTCGTGATGATAAACCCCAATAAATGGACGAGATTCTTTTGGAGGATCTCAGGGTCTGTAATGACCGTTAGATGTGGAGATGAGACGTCAACTTAAGCCAGGACGTGAATATGCTTTAGGATAAGCGGCGAGTAGATCTGGATGGCCAAAGTCCACCCGTCCAGATCTATGGCTGAGGTTCCATTCCGAAGCCCCCTTACTATTTTGCCTTTAGCGGTAGGGGGGGGGGGGGTCTGGAATTGGACGCGCAACTCTCGAATGGTCGAGTTAACTCATCATGATCAACGACGCTCAAGTGGATTCCGAACCCCCCTTTCCATTCTTCCTTTAATGGGGGGGGAATCCAGAATAGTGGGGCCCCTCCTGTCATGTCGACCACCGTGTCGCGTTCCCCTCTCTGCCATTTGTATTCCACCTATACGCTCAACAGGGCCGTTTCCCATTGGTTCTTCTCTGGCCCTATTGGGATTTATTCCTTTTAGCCATTTGTTAACCCTGTAGGGATTCCCCCCATTGGACGATCGCTAGCCCTGTCGGGATTCGACAGTTGCCAAGTCAAACGACTCTACCTCACTGTAGTGCCGAAGCACGAAATATGAAAGAGGTACTGCGTTTATTTGGACTGTGATCATGACTCGCGACCACATGGGACCGGGGAGAGAGAAAGAGCCAGCTTACGCGAGTCCTCCATGGAGTTTTAGGACTTCTGATTCGGCAGAAGACCAGAAAAAATATGTTTTGGGTAGTGGGTATGTGACAAATCGGGTATCTAAAAGGTACACTTGATTATGGCATTAAATATACTGATGCATCTGATGTTGAGTTGACAAGTTATTCATATTCTGATTGGGCTGGCAATCTGGATGATCGAAGATCAACCACTGGATATTCATTCAACATTGGATCCAGAGTTGTTTCATGGAGCAGTAAAAAGCAGCCTAATGTATCTTTGTCTTCTATCGAAGCAGAATATAAAGCCTTGTGTGCAACAACTTGTGAAGTTGTTTGGTCAAGAAGACTTCTTCAAGATGTTGGAGAAGAATGAAAGGAACCTACGATGATCATATGTGATAATCAAAGTTCAATCAATACTGCGAAGAATCTTATTTTTCATGCAAGGAAAAAGCATGTTGAAGCTCAGTATCATTTTGTTCGAGAAAAGTTGCAGTCAAATGAAATAACTCTTGTGGAATGTAATACTAGTGAAAATGTTGTTGATATTTTCACTAAGCCTCTTGGAAAGATTAAGTTTGAACTGTTTAGGGAGATGTTAGGTGTAGAAGTCAATCCATTCTCCATTAAGGGGGAGACTTGGAAATAATGGAGTAAGCGCCACTTGTAAGTTTCAGTTGTGAGAGTCAGTTGTAGGCGTGTTAAGAGTCAATTCATAGTTAAGAGTCTAGTTGTCTTTACTTTGCATGTAACCAACTCGGTAGATTATTTTCCTATATAAGGATGTAATCCGTCTTCATTGAATAATATAGAAGTGAGCATAGCCTCATCGTGTGGTTGTTTGGCATATTTTATCTATATCCATAAAAGTTCACTGAGTGTAATAATTGAAAATTAGCAATTTTTTTAATTAATTTAAACTACTTCAAAGTCTAATACTAATAGGAAGTGATTATGATGTTTTGGGATCTCATCCATTACACTTATAGTTAAATATTAACCAGTGAACCCACTTAACTTGTTACTAATGAAAGTCAATAAGCGATGACACAGAGTTACCTGTTTAACAAAATGCAATTGTTACTATATTCAACCTCTCTATGAGATTTAATTAAGTTTTTAGGTTTAATAGGGTATCTAAATATCATGAAGGAGTTTAAAATTACATATAAGATTTAAATTGGACATTAACATTAAAGGTATTGGAATTAAAAATTATCATGTTAACTAAAGTCTTAAAAAAACAAATTTATATCTTTATTAATGATATCAATTGTAAGAATTAATTAGAGATTTAAATTAAAATATTAGGATTAGTAATTAATTTATAACCTTTAAATCTAATTGTTAAAATACATGGACAATTAAGTAGAGAATTAGTTAGAGGTACTCAGTCATTTGAATTCAAAATTATATCTAGAATTTAATATAAACATTGTTTAATTTGCTAATCCTATTCTTAAACTATCCTTAACCTTAATAATCATCATTAAAAATAATTATTTCTCACTTCTAAACCCTAACCCTCTAATGGTTAAGGTTGGTCGAAATGGGATGACAAACAAAGCAATATAGAGGCAACAATTGATAGCTGGAAGAACATGGACAAATTGACTTGCTAGATCGTATTATTGTCATCTATTTTCGCTTGATTGTTTGCCATTATCATAACTGCATAACATAATGTAGGAAGACATTGACTATTAAATTTTAATTATTCACCCTGAAGTGAAACTTACACTTTTTTATTCTATGCAATGGTTGACTATCACAATTTTATCATTCATTGTTAAAAGATCAATACTTTTAAAAGATGAAATGAATGTGCCTTAAATCATCCAATTAACTCTATAAACAAAGCATTATTTATGCAATTAATTCTTTAAACAAAAAATTATTTATGCATGTGAACATGAATACTGGGCACTCACATTTGAACATGAATTTTGGATATTCATATTTAAACACAAAATTTTAGGCTTAATTAAAATTAAATTATTATTATTTTATTATTAAGTATACCTATTGAAGATGGGTACAATTAATCACCTTTTAATCTAAAATTATAATTTGATGGTTAACAATTGAAAATGTTGTCGTCCTCCCAAATCAATGAATGTGATTTACTCTTCATAACTTCCTTGTATTTTTGAATGCATCATTTAACCTATTTATTTTTTAACATTTACATAATCATATTAAGAAATTACTGTACCACCATATGATTGCCACGTTTAATGATTAACCTTTGGAATTACCACATTTAAGATTAACTTTTAGATTTCCTCAGTTCTATGTACATTTAGCTATCCGTGCGTTTCAATTCACAGCAGTATACTGAAATGCTGTCTGTACAAATAACTTTTAGCTTTCACCAACAACGACACCAACCACATTGCGACTGTACTAATTTTAATATAATGAATGAAATCAAGCGTGACTTAGTGAGCGCATATATCGCTAGCAGGCTGGTGGGCTTGCTGGAAACAAGTTCAAAGAGATGGAACTTGGCACCAGGTTCTCTAGAGAAAGACACCGAGAATTAGGGGTGAAACCGCTCACTATGAATATGGTGAGGGAACGGATAATAAGGGACAATATAATGAATGGAATATTTTAACTAGATGTGTAACATAAATAATATAATAAATTACTAAATAATAAAATAAATTAGTAAAAGGATAAATTGAATTAATTTTTTTTATTTTGTTTCATTAAAGTTATAATTTAATAAATTATTAAATAATATTATATTTTAATAAAGATAAATTGAATTAATTTTTTATTTTGTTTCATCAAAGTTATATTTTAATTTTTTTTTTTATAAATTTTAAAGACAATATTATATAGTTAAACTTCCAATAAATTTTCAAATAATATTATAATATAATGAATGTAATATTTTAACTAGATCTGTAACACAAATAACATAATAAATTATTAAAAGGATAAATTGAATTAATTTTTTATTTTCTTTCACTAAAGTTATATTTAATTTTTTTTTAATTTTGATAAATTTTAAAAACAATTATAAAATTAAAGTTCCAATAAATTAATTAATAATAACTTTTTACAAAAATTTTACAAATTTCTGAAAATTAATAAAAAATTAATTTGTTAATTATTAACTTATAATAATCTTTTTAATAGTAGACACTTACTTCATACTCTAGTAATTTAAGGGTATTATTTGGTAGTTTAGACTATGCTGATAAGAGACATTAGTTTTCTTGTAACAATTATTTTTTGGTCATGTAGTAAGAGCTAAAACTATTTTTAATTTGTTGAAAGAACTTTTATCATTTTTTGTCATAGAGTAAGACCTTACTAAATTAAGGAAACAAGTGAATCCTATTTCTTGAATGTAAGGAAACAAATGAATTTAAGCAATAATGACTTACATTAAAAATAACAACTAATAATAACTATGTTATATAAATTGACATCCATATCTAAATACTCACATATCTAAATAAATAATAGATAAATATTATTACCATTTAACAAAAACAAATTACTTATTTAAATGAAAATGATAGTGTGTGATGATAATTTTAAATGACAGTGTGTGATGATGATTCAATAAGTAGAGATACATTTCTACAAAACCATGTCACTTAATGCAGGCCAACATGGACAACTTTAAGACCTATATAGATCTACGCTTCACCAGAAACGATCGAATACAAAGTTTCTTGGTGGCTTGTTTATCGGCCTCGAATTCCAAATTGAAAACCCGTCGGAGGAAGTATGGCGCTTATACTTATCCAATATATAACTTTTAAAGAAATAAACAACTTTTAAAGGAATAAACAGAGAGGTTCCCTGGTATATCCGGACATGCGAAGATTACAACTAATATTAAAGGTATGATTAAACTTCTAGCTGTGATTACTATTACCATAAGATACCGCAGCCATTGGGATATTCATCTCTCACAACTGTGTATGCTGGGTATCCGTAGGGATACACATGATACACAACTGGAGGAGCCTCCTGCGTCCTTTTTCTCCTCCTCGTCCTTAGCATACCTTTTCTCGTCCTCCACAGGACTCACGCTTAGCAGCTCGGCTCTGCACCCTAATTTCCTCAGCTTTTTTGCGACATACACCGGATCCACATCTCCCACCGCCGTCAGCGTTCCATCCTCCATGTTCACTTCAACAGAATCCACTGAAACAGAGCCGTCGCAGAATTAGGAAACCCATACAAAAAAAACAACCATATACGAAATCGACATAAAATGTTTTGGCTGCATGTAATGCCATAAATAGAGGTAATGCAGATTCGTGCCTCCGGACCCTGCAACAGCCTTCATAGCCCTTCTCTTCATTTTTTCATCTTCCATGGTCGATTTAAATACTATTTTCTGCACATCGAAATAATGGTTCATGACGTCCACACAAAATCTTCAATCAATCACAAAAATAACTGTAACAGATTAATAATATGGAAAATCTACATACCTTCGACATTTTGATAGAAAAAGCAAAAACTTTTAATATCTCAATGACCGGACAGACCAAATTTGCATACGGGCCTTGAACGATCTTTTTTCTGTAACCGAAAATGGTCGTGTTGAGCGCTTTATTTGTACCCTGAAGAAGAGAAATAGTTACAGGCGAGGAAAATCAGTTTTTGGTAGAAAACGCTCACTTCAGCGAATGTTCTGCGTTTATGTAGGAAGGCTAAGAGGGATGGATGGATACCCGCTCTATGGTTTAGGCATCTTGATGTAGTCAATGCCAGACGTGGTTGTGCGTTTTTGAAAAACGAATTGTGCATTTTCGAAAAACCAATTTTGTTAATGGAAAAATATGAATTAATTTTTTAAGTTTCGAAACACTCAATTTATTAATTCAAGAAACATTTTAATTATTTTAACGAGTGGGGTAGGTTCCTTTTTGTTGCATGTTCTTGAAAAGGTTGTTGTTTGATCGTAAATAGTAACACAAACAAACTCCATATTTTGTTTGATGATCGGGAAAAAAATGAAAAATAATACTGTATTACTTACAATGAACATGTATTTTATATATAGATA
>ML795247.1:0-31347 GCA_009831015.1 Picea engelmannii
AAGATGGTCGAGTGATCGCTTACATCTCGAGAAAGTTGAGAAGGCATGAGGAGAAATATGGAACACATGATTTGGAGTTGTTAGCCATTGTTTATTCCTTGAGAGTATGGAGACACTACCTTATTGGATGAAAATTCGAACTAAAAATGGACCACTGTGGTTTACAACACTTCTTTATGCAAAGTTACTTGAATGCGCCACAACGACGTTGGTCGAAATTGCTTAGCAAATATGATTTCGAGATTAATTACATAAAAGGAACAATGAACAGAGTGGTTGATGTGTTGAGTTAGAGACCACGCATATTTTTGGTGATGCCTCTTTAGACGAATCTACATGAAAATATTATAACTTTACAGCGCGAAGATGACTTTTACAAAGAGGTCAAGCATTTTATTGGACAAAACACATTGATGGTACCAAATTTTGAGGGATTTACTGTGGACAACGACTGATTATTGAGATTTAAAAGTCAAATTTATGTACCTCCCAATGAGGAGTTGAGGAGTTTGATCCTAAATGAGGCTCATAGAGCAGTGTACATGGCTCATCATGGAGTCACAAAGATGAGGGTAGACCTTAAACCCTTATTCTTCTGGAAAGGAATGAAGGCAAACATAGTCAACTACATGGTAATATGTCTAGAACGTTAGGAGGTGAAGGCTAAACATATACATCTGATAGGATTACTAGAACCGCACGCTATTCTGGAATCGAAATGGGAGGTCATTTCGATGGATTTCATTGTTGGATTTCCATTGATGGCAAGGAGAAACGACTCGATTTTTGTGGTAGTCGACACTCTAACGAAGAGTTCTCATTTTATTCCTGTGCGTACGACGCATCAGGCACATGACATCGCTAGAGTTTTCATCAGTGAGATAGTGAGGTTGCAGGGCATGCCTAAGAGGATTATATTTGATCGAGGATAAGTGTTTACATGAATATTTTGGACTAGTTTCCAAGAGGCCCTGGGAACCCAACTTAACTTTAGTACAACATATCACCCAGAGAAAGATGGAAAGACCGAAAGAACAAACCAAATCTTGGAGGATATGTTGCGTATGTACATGATGGACCAACATAAGTGTTGGGAAGATTTCCTACCACTAGTAGAGTTTGCATACAACAACAATTACCAAATCACCACTAAGATGGCGCCATTCGAGTTTCTTTACGGGTGATCGTGTCAGATGCCTTTGAGTGGGGATCAGCTTGAGGATAGTGTTGGTCCCTTCATTTTTGGATAAGGAATTGCACAAGTTTTTACTGAGCACTAGTTGCGCAAGATTAAACAGAGGATGGACAGAAGAATGAGAAAGAGAAACAGAAAGAAGTTACGAAAGTCAGTGCAATGCCAGCTAAGAAACAAACAGTTGCAACAGAACAAGGAAGTGTGCAAGCCGAAATAGAGGACACAATCTAGCTATATATAGGGCTGAACATAAGTGTAAAAGGGTTGTTGTTGTTGTTGTTGGTCTGTTGATTATGACTTGGTCCTGAGTTGATTGTTGGGAGTTGAGTCAAGTCGAGTCTTGAGTCTGTAAGGAATTTGATCTATCAGTTTGAGAATTGGAGCTCTGCGACATGAGTCCAGAGTCAAGAGTCTATACAATGCACTACTGTGTAATTCTGAGTCTATAATCAGAGAAAGATTCTGAAGATAATATGAAGAAGGACCTAAATTTTCAATTATGATGCATCTCTGTGTGTTTTCCTTATGCATTACAGTTCTTCTTTCTGGGTTATAAGTTCTACTCGATGGTTCTATGTTTAGATGCTTGTTCTTAATGTAAGTAGGTTTGATTATTGCACATATATGTTTCATATCTGTTTGTCTCTCTTGTGAAAGATCAGGGATGAGTCCTGAAGGCTCTATGGATCCTCTTAAGTCTTTTCCCTACCCTTCCCTATCTATCTGTCTCAACAACGCTTCGGGTGAGACTTCTTCTCTTCAGAGGAGATGAAAATGCCAACGCTCTAGACTACATGGTGCCTTTTGTTGGTAACCTAAGAAGGACCCTAGTCTGATTAAACTTGTGCCAACAAAATGGTTCTGTTGTCGGGACCTGCGTTAAAAGAGAACCTATATGGATAATTCTTCTGCGGATCCATAGATCTGGTATTGATCAATTGTGGGAAATTAACTGTGATTCCTTCATATGGAAAGAAGCAGAAATGAGGAGAAAATCGGTGGAAAACACTCGTGAAGCAATATTTTACTCAGAAAGACCAAGCGACCAGTACGAGATTTTCTGGGTTAAATTCCCGGAAGAATTTTTCCACTGGATAAAGAGGCTCTAAGAAGTTCCATATTTCCAAGGACGAGTCAAGAGGATGTGTGCGTGGGACATCGAAAAGATAGAATAACTTCAGAGGCTGGATTGTCCAATCACTCGAGCAGTTGATTTCTAGGTCAACACCATATTAGAAGGATATATCATCGAATTTGCAGCTGAGAGCCACCAATCTTTATCACGAGAAGAGGAAGTTTTCAAGAAAGATGCAAGGGGAAGACTGTTGGGATAAATCTCCCTTTGGAATAAGGTTTTCTTGATGGAGGAGGGGATGTTGACTATGTCCCTGAATGAGATGGCCGCAGCGTAAACACCCTCTCTTGGGGTAGGGCAAGGCATGGGTGAGAGTCATGGCATGAGAGAGAGGAAGGGTTCTTTGACAAATGGGAGGGAAACATTAAGAAACATATGTGAGAGATGTCTGAGCCTTAAGGAGATTTGCCATAGTTGAGAAGTGGTGGCCCAAAAAGATCAAGAAAGAAACAAGACAGTTCGAGAAGTTGAGGAAAGAAGGAGGATCAAGAGAAGTAGAGGAAAGACAGATGGAACAGTTGCAGAAGATGAGAAGACAAGAACGACTGGCCAACCAAAGATTAAATGAGAGAGAAGTGCAGAGAGAAAGAAGTCCCCAGAAGGTGGGACAAGAAGGAGAAGGTGCAGACGTAAGAGAGGAATAAGCTGACATGAATCTTGAAGAAGAAAGAGAATATTTAGCCCCGATAATAGGAGATATCGGGAACTTGGCCGAAGAGATCATCCCAGTGGAATCAAATGAGACCCCCCAAATCAAAGAAAATCACCTCGAATCTAGTGGTGACAACCCCAAATCACCCATACCAAAAATGTCTTCTATACAAGAAGTAAGTTCGATACTACCTTCTCATGCTAGTTCTATTCCAGTACAATTAATTAGTCAGTCACAACCAGGAAGTGAGAGTACAGGGAGGATATTGGGATCCCCTGGTAGATCGCAAGAAGGACCATTAGGATTTATATTGATAGGAACAACAAGATTAGCAATGGCTGGCCATGCGAGAGGTTCGATTGCCCGATACCCATAATTTTTTGGTAAGGGAGATGAAGATGTTGAGTAGCACTGGTTCTTGTGTGAAGCAATCTAGAGATCCAGAGGGACTCCATATGTGAATAAGCTAGTCGAGTTCCAGACTACCTTGAGAGGTTGCGCTCTCAAGTGGTACATGAATATCATTGAGCCAGGAGTGTCAGGAACGCAAGGTCAAGCGTTCACACTTGGCCAGGTACGGACAAGGTTCATAGAAGAGTTTAAACTACCCCAGTTAGAACAACAGACTCTATTTGAGTTGGGTGAGATCCAGCAGTGGGAAGGTAAATCATCTTGGTAATACAACCATAAGTTTAAAGATTCCATAGGGAGGTTGGCACATCCAATCCACGAAGAAAATCAAAGGGAGTGGTACATTCAGTGGTTTCTGCCTTCGACTCGGATTTCGCTAATGCAACAATAGATAGCCACATTAACAGACTCCTTGGAACAATCGATGAATATTGAAGCCATGGAGGGATACCCTGGGAGCCTGAGAGTGACTAGACCCCCAGTAGATGCGGATCTGGTGCAACTACAAGGGCAGATATCAACACTTACATAAAATATTCAAGAGTTGACGATATCCAGACCATGACGACCACATGTTTGGTGCATTGGATGTTATACGGAAGGGCATCTGGCGAATGAATGTCCATGAATAAGGGGAATGGGACCCCCCCAGAATCCGATGATACCCCCACCAGGACCTGCGGGAGGAGTTGTGCAAGTGTCGACAAACTTACCATTCCATAACCCTACCGCGTACCATGCTTTCCCAGGAGGCCAAGCAGCACCAACAACTGAGTATTGTGAAATCTTCCGAATCCATGGGCATGGGCCAAGACAGTGCCCCATTATGCATAAATATTCGATAGTACCAAATAAAGTACACTATGAGTTATGCACGTCTACCATGCGCACTACCAATCAATGTAGAGCGTTGTATGCACTTGTAGACAAGTTAGACCAAACAACATTCAGGGTGAATGAAAACCCTAAGGGACCAGGAAGAGGTCGAGGAGGTGGAGCCAGAGGAGACTTCTGAGGAGGAAGAACTGGGGGTAGAGGGTCGAGAAGATGTTATAACTATGATGAGAAAGGTCATATGGCTAGAGACTGTCCTCATCTAGGGTGACCATGGTGTTCTCATTGCAGAGCCAACGGACATGCAATTGAAGACTTCCCAAAATTAATTGCAAAATGGGAGGATAGAGTATGACAAAGAGGAACTAACCTTATCAGTTCAGAAATCAAGAGGGTTATTAAGGGACAATTTCCCAAACTTAATATCGTTACTCAAGGAGGAGTGAAGACATGAGCTGATGTTGATACTCTACCTCAGATCCAGAAAGAAGCACTTAAAGAAGACATGTATGAACCTCGAAAACAAAAGCTATTCTTTAAAGATGCCATAGAAATATTTTAGAATATTCCTAGCTCAGAGATGCAAGAGAAACCCCCACAACCTACCGTTTATCCTAAGATGGCACAAGGTCCTGCTTCACCCCCTACACCTAGAAACCCTGTAGCCATGACGAGACAACTTGGGCAACCTGAAAATGTAGTTGACCTTTGGTTTGAATTATTCTCTAACATTCTAGAGAATGATCAACTAACATAAAAGTTGTGCAATGCACTATACCTAGTTTTAGGGAACGAAGAACCCCTAGAGGCAAGAATTAGGGCTAATCTTCTTGAGAAGAGTACTCAGAGAGTGCAATGAAGAAAATTACAGACCGGAAAAGAATTCAGACTAGTAGCCTAGTTAGATGAATTTGAGATTAAGGACATCATGTTGGATCTAGGATCTGATGTGAATGTTCTTCCTAATGCAACCTGGGAAGCCTTAGGAAAACCTAGGCTGACATATTCCCCAATTCAGTTAAGAATGGAAAACCATTATTGTATCTTCCTCATAGGAAGACTGGAGAATGTGGAAATAGATGTTGCGAGAGTAAAGACAATGGTTGACTTTGAGGTCATTGAGATCATGGGAGATAAGGACCCCTACCCTGCACTACTTAGCATTGATTGGGCCTATGACAATTATGTAGTAATCGACTTAAAGAAAGACACCATGAACTTTGAGGTTGAGGGAATCAAGGTAGTTCAACCTTTGGATCCATATGTAGGACTCAGGTATACAAAACCAACAGACAATAATATGGAGGGAGAAGACTTGGACCAGTTGGACACCGTAACAATGGGAACAAGAAACGATTATATAAATCCTACTGCTGATGGATCAATAAGTTGGAGAAGAATATAGTCAGCAGATGAATATTCGGAATTGGCTTTTGACAGTTGGAAACAAGGTTCGCACGAACGATTCTCAAGAAGATGCACAATTGTCAGAGCGACCATATGGGTTGGGACCGAAGTTAGAGAACACCCAGTATACGATGTCACCTCAGATCTAGAGATTTTTCTGCACAACATGGAAGAAAATGTAAGAGAAGATCAAAGAATCTTGGTACTAGATGTAGCTTTTCATAACACCCCTGCCAGATGGTGGGCTAATCATAAAGCCATACTCAGAACTTGGGACGAGGTGAAGCAAGTTATCAAGTATAGGTTCCAAAATAAGGAACAACTGGAATCAAAGATGCAGACAAATCTCCAAGTTGTGAAACTGTTCAACAAAGAATCAGATCCTAGAATACATATTGAACAATGAACGACACAGTGGCAAGATACAGGAATACCCTCTCACTTCTGGGTTCAGGTATTTCCCCACTCCCTAGGTCCAATCCCAAAATATTAGTTTATACATGAGGAAACCAGAAGACAAACCAACGACTAGAAAACACTAGCAGATTAATTTTGCAACGACTTCTCATTTACAAGTAAGTACCCTGAGCTTGAAGTAGTCCTGCAAAATATTAAGGAATTTTATCTTACAAATAATGGTAATCAGAAATCAAACTTAGTGGTATGTGCCAAACATAACTGAGAACTTCAGAATAATCTCCACTTTCCTTCAACTGAGAAACCTATAGAATGTTATCAGATTAGCAGAGATTCATAAATCCTAGATGACTTAAGGGAATTGAGGAACCTAGCCATCAAAGAGACAGAGGGGAGAAGAGAAATTCAAAAGACCATACCCAACCAGACTGATAGTTCCTACAATTACCCATTAAAATTGCGCAAAATCAATATAGGGACCACATAGCAACCCAAGATAGCTATGGTGGGAGACTATTGGGATGACCAAAACAATCAATAAATATAGAGTTTGCTGTGGGAATATGAGGATTTGTTCCCAAAGACTTTTTTAGAGTTAAAGGGAATCAAAGGAGTTATGGGAGAAATGAAGATTTGAATTAAAACCAGGATCCAAGCGTGTTAGACATAGACCATACCGTCTTAACCCTAGAGTAAAAGAGAAGATTAAGAAGGAGATAGACAAGATGTTGGAAGAAGGTCTCATTTTTGTAGTAGAAGAAGAAGAGTGGGTTATCCTGATAGTTATTCAAAGCAAGAAAGACACAGAGGATATTAGAGTCTCTGTAGACTACATAAGTCTCAACTCTTCTTGTGTGCATGACCCTTTCCCAACACCCTTTATAGACGAGGTGCTAGAACATGTTGTGGGGAAGGAAGCATACGCATTCACAGATGGATTTTCAAGGTACCACCAAGTCAGGATCGCTAAAGAGGACAAAATGAAAACCACTTTCATAATAGAATGGGGATCCTTTGCATACAATGTGATGCCATTTGGCTTAAAGAACACCCTTGCAGTTGTTTCAAGAACTATGATAGCAACTTTTAGAGAGTTCATTCAAAAATTTATAGAAGTCTATATGGATGATTGGACAATAAATAGCCTGCTCAAGGAACATGTAGCATTATTGTGGCTAATGTTTGAGATATGCAGAGATTTGCAAATCTCATTGAATCTCAAAAAGTGTATCTTTTGTGTACCACATGGGAATTTTTTGGGCCACATAGTCTGTCGAGAAGGAGTTTTGGTAGACCCAACCAAAGTTGCGGTCATTATGAATATTCCACCACCTACGAGTGCTAAACAATTTCCCTCCACAGTAGGACACATAGGTTACTATTGCAGGTTCATATGAAGATATGCCAACATTACTGCACCTCTGGAAAACCTACTGAAAAAGGCTGAACCATTTCAATGGACCCCAGAATGTGATAAATCATTTGATACACTCAAGGAGAAACTCATCACAACACCAATTCTAATATTCCCAAACTGGGAGAATGAATTTCACATCCATGTAGATGCTTCAGGAATTTCCTTTGGATCCATATTAACGCAACCTGGAGATGGAGCTATGGATCACCCTATCTATTTTGCGAGTCAGAAGTTGTCGCAAGTAGAGCACAACTACACAACGACAGAAATGGAGAGCTTAGCCATGATTTATGCTTTACAAAAATTTAGACATTATTTGTTAGGTTCTCATTTCAAGTTCTTTACTGATCACTTTGCATTAAAGTATCTAGTTAACAAACCAATGTTATAAGGAAGAATTTGTAGATGGTTTTTGTTATTTCAGGATTTTTCCTTTGAAGTTATCATCAAGCCGGGAAGATGCAACATCGGACATGATCACCTGTCCAGGTTAGAGTTAGGGGAAAGTGGCGGAGCAGTAGATGATCAACTCCCAGATTCACACTTGTTCAGTATTGAGGCCATACCGAAGTACCTAAAGGAAATAACAGTCTTCCTAAGTACATGGGCCTGTCCATAAACATATTTCGCAACCCAGAAATGCCACATGGTTGTTAGAGTAGAAGATTACCATTTGATCTCCGGACAATTATATAAACTAGGAATAGACATCATCCTTAGACGATGTGTCCTGGATCATGAAAGACATGATATACTCTGGGAATTCCATAGTGGAGTTGCAGGAGGCCATGTAGGAGGAAAGGCCACTGCACAAAAATTTCTCCAGGTAGGCCTTTGGTGGGAAACACTCTTCAAGGATGCAAAAGTATATGCTAGATCATGTGATGTTTGTCAACGAGTGGGTAAGCCGTCATGCTGAGACAAACTACCACTACAACTAGTTAGATCTCTATAAGCATTTGATAAATGGGCAGTTGACTTCATTGTACCAATAAACCCTATCGCCAAGCATTCAAAGGATAGGTACATCATTACTACAACTAACTACCTTACCTGTTGGGTAGAAGCAACAAATGTACAGGACTATTCGACAAATATTGCTGCCAGGTTCATTTTCGAGAATATCATCACTCGGTTTAGATGTCCCAAGAGCCTAACCAATGATTAGGGAGCTCATTTCATTAGCAACACTATAGCAACATGTACATCATAATTCTTGATTCAACATCATAAGAGCAGTCCCTACCACCCGCAGGCCAATGGAACAGTCAAAGCCTTCAATAAGATTCTGGAAAGGGGGTTGACAAAGGTCTATTGTGAAAACTGAGAGGACTAGGATGACAGAGTTCTAGCCGTACTATGGGCATATAGGACAACCACAAAGAAACTCCATAGGTACACACCGTTCCAGTTAGTTTATGGGAAAGAGGCAATGGTTCCTACAAAATTCATCACTCCAATATTGTATATTGCATAAGTCACATGTATGTCAGAAGAGGAATCCATTACGCAGAGACTTATGGTGTTACAAGAACTCAAGGAGACCAGATTTCTAGTAGACTTCCATCAGCCAGTTGAAAAAGAAATACAAAAATCTTGGCATCACAGGAACATTAAGACCAAGGTATTCACGCAAGGAGACAAGGTGCTACTCTATGATAGTCGGTACCATAAGCATCCTGGCAAGCTGCACATGCACTAGTTGGGACCATTCATAATTGCGGAGATCTGACCCTCGGGAGTAGTCAGAATCACACAAATGGATGGTGTGATGCAACTAGGATGGGTGAATGGCACTTGCCTGAAGCCCTACCTGTCTCAAAAATGAGAAAGAGGGACTATCGCTCTAGTCCAAAGGATCTTGTACATTAGTTAGATTTGAGTTTTCAGAATTTTTTTTAAAGTTAGTTAATAAAGTCGATGTGTGCAGTCTTGCGCCATGACACATAGTTCATTTTCTGTTTAAGTATTGTTTGATATAGAGCTAATGAATCAGCAATGCGTAGAACTGATGCAACTTTGCATAGCCAGGACATAGGTTCTGACTCTTTTTCCGCAACGCTAAGTTCGAGAATCATGATAGAACCACCAATAGAGGAGGAGGTAGAGACCCGCTCAGAGCATTCAACGACCAGTAGACTTCCACTACATACGTGAGCACCCAGAGACGCAACTCCTTCATCTGCTGACCTCGTCCAGTGGCCAACGATGCAATTATTTGGACTGATCACAACATCAAATGATCAATTAGAGCAAAGGCTCCATGAGGCTAGGAGATCTGTCGAGGTTGCAAGGAAGGAAGAGTTTGTCTCACAAACATGCATGATGCTGGAAGCGCATGACAAAATCCAGGGTCAACGCAAACTGGAAAGAGTGCAGGAAAGACTTGCTGAAGCATGGCCAAAGATTCAGAAGGTTTTGCCCAAACTACCTGAAGTCAGTGATGCAGGAAAGCTGGAACACCAGATTGAGTTTCTACACGGAGCATGGACACAACTTGCCACCCAAGCTGATCAATTGAAAGCACAGTTGCAATAGGCCCAACAAGAAGCAGAGCAACAGCCTCAGAAGCTGCAAGAGTAGATGTAGAAGATAGTACTGCAAGGCAACAATGCTCGAGCATCACTACACAAGCACACAACATAATGCAATAATATTTTCAGGGAAATCAATGATTGGATGGGCATCATCGCTCGACACAACCAATTCTTGGAGGAGGTGCACACAAATATACAGGTGTTGAACAAAGAGGTTGCAACCACAATGGATCCTATGGAGAAACAACAAAAGTTCAACCAAATTCAATAGGTGAACACTGAGCTAAATGCCCTCTTTGAGGCACAGTCCGTACCAAAGAAAGAGTTGCATGATTTCTGACTTGTCATTTAGGCAGCGTACATGAAAATGAATCAAGTTGATGCAAAAATAGATTCCTAGTGGAACTTGTTAGTCGCGTCCAAGACAAAGGCGGATATCAAGGAGACAACCCAACAGTTTGTTGGAGAGGCATCACTCCTCACCAGGAAATGGAAGGACAAAGTGGGAAAATTTCAAGGAGTGAAACAAGGAGCCTTAGAGTTGGTACCAGAGTTGGGCCCTTCATTTGAAGAGGTAAAAGAAGAGAAAGAAAAAACAAAAGAGCCCAAGGAAGAAGAAAAGGAGGACAAGGGAAAAAAACATGTGCTCTTGGAATATGTGAAAGAACCAAGCACTTGAATCAAGGGCGAGTCAAGGATTGTGGTCGGAGCCTGTTGGGCCCTTCATTTTTGGATAAGGAATTGTGCAAGTTTTGACTAAGCACTAGTTGCGCAAGATTTAACAGAGGCTGGACAACAGAATGAGAAAGAGCAACAAAAATTAGTTGCAAAAGTCAGTGCAACACCAACTAAGCAACAAACGGCTACAACAGAACAAGGAAGCTCGCAAGCCAAAATAGAGGACACAACCCAACTATATATAGGGTTGAACATAAGTGTAAAAGGGTTGTTGTTGACATTGTTGTTGTTGTTGTTCTGTTTATTACGAGTTGGTTCTGAGTTTATTGTTGGGAGTTGAGTGAAGTCGAGTCTTGAGTCTATAATGAATTTGATCTATCAGTTTCAGAATTGGAGCTCTGTGACATGAGTCCAGATTCAAGAGTTTGTACAACGCACTACTGTGTAATTCTGAGTCTGTAATCAGAAAAAGATTCTGAAGATAATATGAAGAAGGACCTAAATTTAGAATTATGATGTGTCTCTGTGTGTTTTCCTTATGCATTACAGTTCTTGTTTCTGGGTTATAAGTTCTACTCGATGGTTATGTGTTTAGATGCTTGTTCTTAACGTAAGTAGGTTCGATTCTTGCACAAATATGTTTCATATTTGTTTATGTCTCTTGCGCAAGATCAGGGATGAGTCCTGAAGGCTCTATGGATCCTCTTAAGTCTTTTCCCTACCCTTCCCTATCTATCTGTTTTAGCAACGCTTCAGGTGAGACTTCTTCTCTTCCGAGGAGATGCAAATGCCAACGCTCTATACTACACAATACCTTTTGTTGGTAACCTGAGAATGAGCCTGGTGTGATTAAACTTGCGCCAAAAGATAGGGTCTTGGTGGGGCCAGAAGCGATCCAAGAAATGGAAGATCAAATGAAAACAATAAGACAAAGGATCAAGGAAGCGCAAGTTTAGCAGAAGAGTTATGTTGGTGCGCATCGTGTCAACCGTAGTTATGAAGTTGGAGATAAAGTATTCTTGTGGGTGAAACCACATAAGATTTCGATCAAGTTTGGAAAGGGTGATAAAATCTCTCCTAAGTTCATGGGACCCTTCGAGTTTGTGGAAAAGAAGGGGCCTATGGCCTATCGACTAGCCTTTCCTGATTCTTTGAGGTGTATGCAGGATGTTTTCACATATCTGTTTTGAGACATTATGTTAGTGATCCTACACATGTTATTGAAATGAGTTCCTTCCAGGTATCAGATGAGGGTGCGCTCATGGTGGAGCCAATCCTCATTCTGGACCATCGCATTCGACAACTATGACATCAAACAATATATCAGTTCAAGGTCCAGTGAGACAACTATAGTTCACACTCGACGACCTTGGAGGATGCATATGATATGCGTCAGCAGATTCCATTTTTTTTGATAGCTAGACATACGATATAGTGATACACTTTATTTCAGCACTTACATACTGTGAAACTTCGGGATGAAGTTTAAAACAAGAGGGGGTGTATGTGACATCCTGGTCTTGCACGCACTGAGCAGAATTCTATTTTTAGGACGCTTGCATGCACGTGATACGGTTCTTTATACGATTAGTTGTTTTGATTATGATTATGAGATATTGTGGATCTAATGATCTGTTATTTTTGCTATATTTACATCGACGGGTGCTATTGATTGGGTTCTCCTAAGTGTGCAGGACTCTGGATGTTAGAGGATTCTGATGGCATTGATGGATCTCCTTGGACTCCGGATCAAGTCAGGGAGTGAACTGTTATGGTTAGACTATCTTTGATATTACAGATGTCACGTATGACTAGATATTATGATGTTGATTTTTATAGCTGACATGTTTTGTTGATGGATGCAGGCTGATGATAGCTGTCCAACTAGACTCACATTTGGAGTAAAGGGGTCATGCACGAAAGCTAAAGACGTTGAGCGAGAGGTGTGGCAGCAACCCTTCCACAGTCTACTAGCACACCCACCGTGGCTTGAACTGTAGGTTAACGATTACCTAGTTCGAGAGATCCATGATGTCCTGAGGGCAGATTGTGACAGTTGCTCATAATTATTCTAAAGGGAGCTCGATAAGGCAGGGTCCTTATTCCTTAGAGGCCCTTAGTTTCCCACAAGATCACCTGACAGAGTATTGACTTCAGGGTTTTGACATCTACCAAATTCAGTCAAGAGGCGAGTGGCACCCTTGGACCCCGTAGTGCGTCTTGAAGGGCACATCACACAAATAAAACAAAAATGCAAGCGAGTGGCACCCTTGGAGCACGTAGTGCGTCTTGAACGACACGTCCTGGTTTTAAATCAGGTAAGTTAATAAACCTAGTACCTAAAAAACCATACCTCCTTAGGACCTGGTCGGCCTTAAAATAGATGACGGTATGAGTAAAGTTTAATAACTAATTGTTCCATTAAAAACTATCGCCCAACCTAGTGAAATTAAAACCTAGGTCTAAGTAGAATATGTGAACAAATAAAAACTAAATAGACTTGTAACAAGAAGGGGGTAAAGAAAATTCAAACATTATTTATTAAAGTAAAAATGATAATGAAGGACTAAATTATTAAAAGGGTAAATGGTTGTTTTTGTCTAAACTTGCTATTTCCAAACTTAGTTAAAAAGAAAAAGGGGAAACTTAAAGAAAAGGGGAAACTTAAAGAAAAAAGGGAATGTATAACTTAGTAGGGAATCTAGCCTTTGGAACTTTCTATTTGTGAACTCAACTAGGCTTTACGTAAGGCATAATTCATTTAAAAAATTTAAGGGAATAAAGGGACACCGAGGAGTGTTTTTAGGAACGCTTTTAGGTGGGTGAGGGAAATAGGAAAATATTAATTAATTAATAAATTGATTTTCCGGTATAACTAAGGGATCAGGTGAAATGTGTACGGGGGAGGTTTGTCCTAATTAAATTTAATAAAAAATAATCTAACGAGGGTTTGGGAAACTAATCACTAAGAAAACTCTATAAAAAAGATGGTGGAGGAGGAGTATGGTTCATGTCTGGTTTGCGTAAGGTTACGCTGCCATAATTTTATCTTGACTGATTTCTCTTGTGGAAGTTGGGATACCCAGCTCAGGTAACGAGTGGTGGGTCGACCTTGTGAGGCGAGCTGGGAGCTATCATTCTTTGGTATTGTGTGTGTGGCCCCTTTGCGGCTCGGGGGGCTCAGGGGGAAGAAAAGTACCCCTAGTGTTGGTTGGGAGGTACCAGTGAGGTCTCAGCGGTTGGCAAGCAAGACTTTGATGGAGTGCAAGCTGGAGTTGGATGGAGCGTGAGTGCGGGATAGTCACTTCCGGTTCTTTGCATTTGGCTACGGTATGCATGTGTATAATTTGTAGTGATTAGTAGTTAAATTTCCTGTATATGAATCTCTCTAATGTCGAAAGAACGCATGCGTAGATGATGTTAAAAGAAAAAAAATTCTTTAGTTTCTACATATGAATATTTATCTGGGCGATAGTGCGCATGTGTGAATTTGTCAAAAGGTAGCTAAATTTCTGTTTCTACGCCTTCTTGGTACGCCAATAATTAGATGTGATTGGATGCATTGGCTACTTGTGTGTTTTTTGAACTTCTGGTTAATTAGACGTAGTATTTTAATCGATTTGGTATGTTCCTGAATGACACTCAATTTTCTCTAAATTTTGTGATGAACAATCGATAGGATATTTAGCTATTTGTTAATATTATGGTTGTGATTTCCTAGTTATACTACACTGCGTTTTGCGAGAAAACTCAACGATTTTTGTTACCTTTGCCCAGTGAATCCTTACCCCTTACCCAATGAGTTTCTACATGTTTTAACCCTACCTTGGCTCAACATACGATTGTGTTGCATTCCCATCCTTGGGTATCAACGTCTGGAACCCTACGCTTAGCCTTCCTTGAGAATTTTTGATTGGTTGTGATTGCCCCACCACTTGTTTTTAGCGATTTAAAAAAAACTCCGCCCAGCATTGTGACTTTATATCTCTGTGTTTTCTTTTTCTATTTGCCCAATGATTTCCCTTCTTTATACAACAATTTTTTTCCATTAATGCACTGCGATTTTTATTCTATATTCACTCAGCGATTTCCACTCTTATGCACATTGATTTTCTCTTATTCTCAGTGTTTTTGGCAGCCCAGGGCTCTGCGCCTCTTTCCTTTGTCCAACATTTTTATGCAGCGATATTCTCTACATTTTGGGGAAGCCAAGGGCTCTGCGCCCCTCTCTTTACCCAACGAACCACTTCATTTATCTGTGTGTTGCCTCTTTAACTCAACAATTTGTGTGCTTCCGTTTCTTTGCGATTTGCGTGGATTTCTTAGCTATTTTGCCTCAGCAAAACAACAACTATATTCTCTGTGTTTTTCTTCAGTTATTTGTGAATGCACCCTTCACGAGCTTCTATCTTTGGGGGTTTTATACTTGTGATTTTCTAGGCATGAGAATTCTTAATGTTACATATTGTTATTCAATTATAATTCTAATGCTAATGCGTCCAATCTTAACCTTTTTATTTCTCTCAGAATTGACGCGAGTAACCCATATGGATGATTTTAGCACTGATGCGTTAGCATCGTTCCTTTAAAATACATTGGGTTGTTATATGGTCGAAACTATGTCATATATTTATATGCTCAAATTGAATGCTAGATATGTTGTGATCGAATGTGTCTCAAATTATTAGACAAATTTAAAAAAAAACATCATGAATATAATAAGTTATTTCATGAGTAGAGATTTTAATATTAATATTAAAATAGTATTGTCGTGCTCTTAAAAAGTTCGACAAATGTAAAAACCATGATAAATAGAAAGTTGCTTTCTACACTAAAGATTGCGCTATTATTACAGGTTTATATTAAAATTATAATATTAATATAGTTTTATGTTCCTGTGTATATATTAAATAACAAATATGAATTTGAACTAACTATATCAACGCAAAAGTAGCTTGAATATGAAGAAGCACAACATATTGATTCAATTTCTAAGTATTTTGTCCATATGGATAAGTGGTTCAATTATATTCACTAAATTTCATGGTACGACTCATTCTTTATTTGAAACATTCTTAGTTACACAAAGTACGATTTGGAGAAAGGAAAAAATGATTTTTATATATTAATATAAATAGAAAATATATCTGTTTCTAGGGGTTATAAGTTTAGGTTCAGATTATGATGACTAGAGGCTAGGTTCACATTATGATCATTATAATGTATTCCTCAATTTTGTATAATTCCTTGTAGAGTTCTTAATTTTAAAGATTAAATTGTATCAAGAAGTTGTAGAAATGAAATGGTAAATTAGAGGAAATTTTCTATGATTATTTTATTGTTTTAGAAAGGAATATGCTTTTGGCATCTAAAATTGGGAATTGGGAATATTTAACGTGACATGTGTTGGAAGTGATTGGAAAACAAATTGTTCAACCTACATATTAGTGAAATGTTAAATATTCATGCGCCTTGAATTGTTGATGTATAAATGATGGATTAATTGAGAGAGATTATTGCATTTGTGATTGAGATTCATGCCACAGATATAACTGATAATTGTTTTTGTGCCTTGGATTCAATGTGGTCTATGATGTGTTATGAGAATGATTACTCGTGCGCCATGTTTAATTGTGGATTAGGATTGATGGATTGATGAAATTAATTATCGTTGATGTTGTTGATTTAGCATAGTTAGTTTGGAATTGATGGTGTTAGTGGGATGTAGATACGTCCTTGTTCCTCAGAACAATCGCCAACCCTGAGACCTTAAATGGTCAAAATCGATGGGAACCTGGGCTTGATCATTGCTTATCTATCCTGGAAGTCCTAACCTTCCAGGGTAGGACGGGCGGGTAGTCATTTATACTTTTTTGTTAGAGTGATTTTATTGTGTGGTATCCAACTGCATGATGTGCTAGTATGCTAGGTAGTTATGTTGTATATTGCTTGAATTGCGTGCATTGTGTTCGTCGTCGAGTTGCGTTGATTGAATGTTTGTTTTTGTTACCTTCTTGTTTAGAAAAAAATATATATTTCACTTGTTATGCGTGTCTTGTTGTCGTAATGACGGGGTTCGTTACATATGAGGTAAATATTGTCACATATGGGGGATCCATACAACTAAAGGATTTTCCAGGAACAAAACTCAAGGGAATGATCAATGGTAGTCGACTGAAACTGTATAGGGAAAATCGAACTCCTAACACTTAAAAGTTACAACGCAGTAAGAAGGACATGTACATAGTGTAATATAGTAGAAACTATGACATAAAAATGACAAAAAGATATAAAAAGGAGAAAAAGAGGGAAAAAAAAACACAAAAATACAAAAACACTAGAAAAAGTAGTGCACATAAATTACCACGAAAGATATCAGAAGACCATGCGTAGAAAAAATTTAAGTTGATGCAAATGTGCGCAAAATCTAAAAGGTGAACCCGACCCGGTCTGTAAAAGGCAGAAAGCATATAGTTATTCAACACTTAGCGAATTTCAAGCTCAGAGAGAGAAAAAGAACCCGTGCTCTAGTTACCAATTGACAAAGTAGCAAGCCAAGTTGTGATAGTTGCAAAGGATTTATCCACTGAAGTTTGGGTCGCCACGAAAATTTGTCCGAGTTACACGAAAAGGACAAAGGCATAAGGAATGACTGCATCAGCTAGAGAATATAGTCGATCTACAGGATGTTACCACCTCGGACCCAAAATCTGTTAGCCCAATGTGGGTAGAGGAAGATCTTCCTACAATGAAGAAATTAGAGATAGGGCAGAGATCCAGGGTCGGAAATGGGGTTTCAAAACCTAACCATGAGGCGCCTGGAAGATCAAATGACACAGAGGTCCCGCCAAAGTCCTAGACACAAGACAAAGTACTGGTCGAGGACATAACTGATCGGCCATAGTCAATAGGGGAAGAAGAGGGCGCATAAGAAGTAGAGGAAGGAATATCTGTTGCTGGGAAGAAATGAAAGACCCCTGACAGTATGGAAACTACCCTACCATTTCTTCCATACGTAGTCTGCACTATCGATGACATGATGGGGAAGGTACCAAAGTTGAGATATGCAGATCATGATGTGCAAGACATGACCAAATTTCCAGAATTGGCCGAGGAAAAATATTTGATCAACACGGGGGAGATTGGACCCCTTGGAAGACCAGTTCTAGATCTTGCACATTAGATTACAGGGCTGTATAACTCATGGATTATGAATCTCTTGGACATACCGCATTTTGGACACGGTAAGAATGTCAATATGTGCATCAAACAATTGGTTTCCCAGGTCCACGGAGGCATCCCGTTGATGGACATACCAATGCAGATCGACGTGGCATTGATTTCCAAGATCACATGACTTCCCACAATCGACACACCACTCAAAGACTTATTAGAAAGCAAGGCTCGCCTGAAATAACTGACAGAACAAGTGAAGGTGAAGTTCGACACAACCAGGGGAAACAAAGACATCATTATCAAAGAGATCAATGACAACATGAAAAGATTCTCAAGTAAACTAATGGAGTGGAAGATGCTAATAAAATGTCACAGAAAGGAAGTGCCAGAAGGAGTGATCGCAGTGACAACGCAGTGTGCGAAGGGGATGATGTTCAACTATGCATCGTACCCGCTGAACCAATTCCTACTTGACTATCACGATGTGTAGGACATTGGAACCAAGTTCCATTTCTCCTGGTTGATAATGTTGATAGCCCTGGTAGGGTGGTAGGAGCATAAGTTCTCAACATTCTTGGACAGGGTAGGAAAGTGTTATGTGGCCAGGGATGAGTCTCCCTGGAAAGAAAAAGATAAAAAGACACAGCATGAAAACAACACTGTGTTTTCCATGTTGTTATAAGAAATCCAACAACACACAACAAACGTATGTCACATACCTATGGAGGTCATGCAGGAGACAAAGGGGATAGCTAAATTCAAGGCATCCCAACATCACATATGGATCCAAGCCACAGGGGATCTCAAAAGGCATGGTTAAAGATGCAATATCGTGTCACAAGGGAGGAAGTAGACTCGATTATCAAAGACTAGCATCCACAGTGGTAGTCACCAACAACAAACCAACCACAAGGATATGCACAACGCAATCTTCCAAACCCAAAGATACGATCAAAGTAGGCTCGTTATCCTGAATAGGTAGTCTGGCTGACAACACCGGGACAACCACAATGCAAACACTACCAAGTGGGAACAACGGAGTACCGAAATGATCGAGAATAACACCCACTAGCACAAGGACAAGAAGTTGACCACAGAAAAAGAAGAAGGATACTGCAAAGGATGAAAAAGAAAGAGCTCAAGGTACAACAAGTGAGTCAAATCCCTCACATACAACAAGGAAGCCTATGCAAGGCAAATATGTGTGCAAGAAGCAAAAGTATACGACATAGGACCTAGAAATCACCCTCATATGGGACGATGTAGAGATCCTCACGGACAAGGTCCAACACAAGAGCGAGGAAGTGGTCAAAACTACAGAGGCGTCGAGGGAAAAAATTATGGCCAAACTCATAGAGGTCCATGAAAACATACAACACATATGGGGCTGAGTAGAATCATAGGCCACTACGCAGCAACAGGATAAGGCTCAGAGGCCACCTGCACAGAAAGAGGATGAAGAGATTGTGTATTTTATCATCAAGGGCGGGGAAACATTCACGATAACACACCAAATGATCATGCAGGTCAAGAAAGAGAAGAGGAACATGGCACAAGAACATATAGAGTGCACAACAATGATCCAGGAGGATATCATAGTGCACACATTAGAAGCGCTCATAGAAAAGGCTGCACAGGTCCAAGAAAGGGGAAGGGAACTTGTAGACAAGTTCCATAGCCTAGAAGAGGTTTTCGAGGGAGTGCACACTACCTAGGTGGCTCAGAACAAGCCACATGTCAGTGTTGGGGGCTTGTTGGGTGCAAGCCGATTTTGAGGAAAAGTCTAGTTTTGGAAACTAAAGTTTAATTTGGAAAAAGATAGTTGGAAGGAAAAGTAGCACATGTAAGGAAAAGTTGCATGCAAAGGAGGAAAGCATGCAAGGAGAGGAGGCAATAAGACCTAACCATGTTAGGGTTAGGGTTTTGGAATGTAACGACTAATAAGACTGAAAAATAGTATAAATAAGCACCTAGGAGGTCTAGGTCGAGGTGGGCAGTGGTTCTTGTTGGTTCAAAGTTTGTTCCATGTTAATTCCAAATTGTAAGAAATTGTTGTGATACCTTTTAGTAAGTTGTTGAGTTGTAGAAGAGTTAGGTAGCTAGATATTGAGGGTTATATCATAGGCTGAGGACCCTGGTGTGATATATTTTTCCTCACAGAGGTTGTGGAACCTCTTTCTTCATTGTATGATCAAAAGTGTAGTGTGCACATCGCCATATTATGAAGCAATTATAAATAAAAGAGCCTAAGAAGCCAGATATTTGTGGACGTAGCCCAGGAGGGGGTGAACCATGGTAACACATGTGTACTATGTGATGATTTGATGTCTATTTACTTTTTTTTAATTGTTGATAATCTCTAATTTTTGTTAACGATTGATTTACACATTGTGGTTAGCTAGATCTATTAGATTGCATGCAAGGGTTTAACAGATGAATGGATCTTAAGAATAATATATTGATTAACTAGTGTAAGGCCTAAAGAAGATCAATTATAATCCTATGTACCCACTCTTTCCCAGACTACAAGCACTTGAGCATTGCATTCACCCATAGAACTATCTCGGGTGAGACTAAGTAGTACATTCTGTGTGTTGTGTTGCCTTCTGGTTTACCTGAAGGACTGATAGTTTTAGAGGGTTTTTGACGCAGGCATGCTCCGCGAAGCGCCTGCTACTACCATGACCTTCTTCCTTACTGACCTGAAGAGCTAAAGTACTCTTCAAAATCCCTGATCGGGACTTTTTCCCCACCCAAAGGGCTCTCTCTCTCTGAGTGATCTCCCCTTTGTCTTTTCGGGAAATCGGGTTTCGTGTTATCGCGAAACTCGTGGGCACGTTCCTCGTGCTAACCAAAACCCCGAAACCCGATGGGTCTCAATGCCGATACTTCTTGGTTCCTGTCGGGGATTTCCCTATCGGGAAATCGGCATATGCGATGTAGTGGTTCTTTAGCACCAGAAACCTCCGAACCCTGATTCGCGATGGCACCTTGCGTTGACCCCGCAAAGGTTGACTTCTCCGACACCTGTTCTCCTCTCCCGTGCTTATGGCTCGGACTTTTGTGAGGTCGGGAAATCGCGTTTCGGGAAATCCCGATTCCCGTTACACAAACTCATGAGGCTCTCCAAGTCCCGAACCCCGATTTTCCGATGAGTCGAGTCCTGATGAGCTCAGACTCTTTCTCCTACGTGCTAAAGCTTAAACCCGACGCAAATTCCCCCCCGATATCTGACGGCTGTTGAGACTTCACTGTTGGCCTCGGCAAATCTTGACCGTCGACTCTTCTCCTCGAAGATTTCTTGGAAATGGCTAAGTGTTCCTTCTAGAACCCACTTTCCAATATCCGCGCTTACAATTCCTACTCGGACCTCCTTCGACACAGACTCCTGTGTTTTCCTTTAACGATATCTCGAAGGCACCAAACCTCCTACTTTTCCCACTCTGATCCTTTCAGAGACGTTGCGCACACTCCTTGCGGCAATCATTCAACAACTTCCCAAGTGTTGAATTCTCCTGACTCTGTGCTTCTTCCTGCAGTAGCAGTCTTTGAACAATTTGCTCAGAATCACAACCCTGAGGCTTCTTCTTCAGCCTGCGCACTCCTTGCATGACTTCAACAATCCAATTCCACTCCTAGGTGAGTGAAAACAAAGGTTTAACTACTGAGCCCTCATCAACGCACTCCTTGCGGATGAATTCGACTGCACGCCTTGCAGGAATCTCCTTGCTCAGATAGAGAAACAATTGAAACTCATTCTCTCTTAGACTTCATTTAAAACCTGAAATCACATGCACAACATATATAAAGAAAATGCATAACCAGAAAACAAACATTCATGAGCACATCATCAACACAGAGAAATAACACCAGCCATGAATTTGAATCAGAACTTCACTCTATTAATTCAAAGACATCTATACATGGGTGCTCTTCACAGATTTCTCTGCATGCTCCTCTCTTCTGAATGCTTGATTCTGAATAATATTACAATGTACAAAGGAGGGTGTCTATATCCGTTTTCCCTCACAATTCTAAAGCTATCAAATCTAGAATTAAATGTTCTATCTACTTTACATTAAGTCTATTAAATGCCTCATATACCTAAGGACGAGAGCTATCTGCTCAAGGTCCAATACAAATTACAAGTGCGCTTTCATAAATGACTTCATTTAAAGACTTGCGCAACAATCCCAAAGTGTTTTCAAAAATTGGTGCTGGCTTCTCCAGCTGTTCTTCCGCTCCACGCTGGCTCGCTTTATGCGTTGGCGATTCTCCTGCATCATACTCCTTGGCTTGAAAAATTTCATGGGCTCTTGTCCATGAGCTCCTACATGGTCTGTCCATTCTTCTGTATCATTGCTTCATTTTCCCAACTGGCAGCTTCCACTGGGTGGTTCTTCCACTTGACCAGGTACTCATAGTATTCTTTCCTCCTGGTCTTCTTACCCACTCGCTTGTCTAGTATGTACTCCATCTATGGCTTCTTTGCTACGAGCATCTGCTTCATCCACTGGATCACTGGTTCCTCAGTTCCAGCCTCTGCTTCTCCAGCCTTGTATGGGTATAAATCCGAAACATTGAATATCGAAGATATCTCGATGCCCTCTGGCAACTCAATCTCATAAGCGTTCTCGCCAAATTTCTTCAGGACTCTGCACGGCCCGATTTTCTTCATCTTCAGTTTATTGTATGTTCCCCTCGGGAACCTTTCCTTCCTCATATGTGCCAGAACTAGATCCCCAACTTCAAACTGAAGTTGTCTCCGATGCTGATCCGCTCTGCGCTTGTACTCCTGATTTGATTTTAGCAGTCGTTCCTTCACCTTGCTGTGAAGTTCTTTCATCACCTCAGCAAATTCTTCTGCACTAGCACTGCTAGTAGCAGTCTTTTCTGACTCCCTAAGTTCAGAAACTCCTCTCGGTTGTGTCCCATACATAATCTGAAATGGACTCTTTCCTGTGCTCCGATTCACTGAGTCGTTGTATGTGAACTCTGCCTGTGGCAATACGCTATCCCAGCTGCTATGGTGCTCTGTCACCAGGCTTCTCAACAAGTCTCACAGACTCCTGTTGACCACTTCCGTTTGTCCATCTGTCTGCGGATGATAAGCAGAACTAAACACCAAGTTAGTTCCTAGCTTCTTCCATAGAGTCCTCCAAAAATGTCCAATGAATTTGGTATCCATGTCCGATACAATGCTTCTCGGCAATCCATGAAGTCTAACAATCTCTTTGAAAAACATATTTGCGATGTGTGTCGCATCGTTGGTCTTCTGGCATGGAATGAAGTGTGCCATCGTTGAAAAACTGTCCACCACCACAAATATGGAATCAACCCCTCTCTGCGTCCTCGGCAAACCTAATACAAAATCCATGCTAATCTTCTCCCATGGCCTATCAGTTATGGGAAATGGCTGGTAAAAACCTGCATTCTACTTCCTGCCCTTTGAGTGCTGACAAATTCGACATCTGTCAACAAATATCTTGACCTCTGCTCACATGCCTGGCCAAAAATATGATTTGCTCAGCTTCGCAAAGGTCTTGTCGTGGCCAAAATGCCCTGCCAGGCCTCCACTGTGCTTTTCTTTCATCAAGTTCTCCCTCATGGAGCAATTCGGAATACACAATTGATTGCCTCTGAACAACAATCGCTCCTGGATCATATAATCTATCCAAGGGCTCCGATCTCTGAGAACTGGATTCTCAGCTGCTTCATATGCCTCTCCAAAATCTGCATCTCCTGCATACATATCCCTAAGATTTTCAAAGCCCAATGTCTTGACTCTGAACTCCTACAGCAACAAACATTTCCTGCTCAAAGCTTCAGCTACTTTGTTAGCAGTACCTGCAATGTGTTTAATTACAAATGTAAAGTTCTGCATATATTCTACCCACTTAGCATGTTTCTGATTCAACTTCTCTTGTTGACTCACAAACTGCAATGCATGATTATCACTGTACAGAATAAATTCCTTTGGGATCAAGTAATGCCTCCACTTCTTCAGTGCCTGTATGATAGCATAAAACTCTTTATCATACGTGGAGTATTTCAGCTTCGCTTCATCCAGCTTCTCGCTGTAATATGCGACTGGTCTTTCCTCCTGACTCAGGACTGCTCCTATGGCATATCCGCTTGCATCACATTTCACCTGAAATGTCTTATGAAAATATGGCAACACCAAAACCGGTTGCTCTGTGATCTTTCACTTCAACAGATTGAAGCTCTTTTCAGCCTCTGCTGTCCAATGAAAAGTCTTATGTCGCTTCTTCACTGTGTCCATCATCGTTGCGCTAATTCCACTGAAATTCCTGATGAACTTTCGGTAGAAACTAGCCAAACCATGGAAACGTCTCACCTCGAAAATATTTCTCAGTGATGGCCAATTTTTTATCACCTCCACTTTACTTGGATGCATCTTCAACTCATTTGCCGAAATAACAAAACCCAAATAGATGAGCTCTTTCTTCATGAACGAAGATTTCTTCATGTTAATCAACAACTTCTCTTGTTGTAGTTTTCTGATCACAATGGCCAAATGTTTCAAATGTTCAGCCTTCGTCTTGCTGAAAATTATTATATCATCCAGATATACGACAACAAATTTCCCGATAAATTCCCTCAAGACTTCATTCATCAGCCTCATGAATGTGCTCGGCGTGTTTGTCAAGCCAAACGACATGACCAACCATTCGTACAAACCTTCGTTTGTCTTGAATGTTGTCTTCCATTCATCGCCTTCCCTCATGCAAATCTGGTGATATCCTCTCTTCAGATCAATCTTTGAAAAATAGTTTGCCCCGCTCAGGCAATCCATCAGATCATCCATCCTCGGTAGTGGAAATTTGTACCTGATGGTTATCTTATTAATCACTATTGAATTGGTACACATTCTCCATCCTCCATCCTTCTTCGGACTAAGCATGGTCGGAACAGCACATGGACTCAAACTCTCTCTAACCAATCCTTTGTCCAATAAATCCTGAACCTGATTCTTTACCTCTTCATTTTCTTGAGGCGTCAACCTGTACGCGGACTTATTCGGTAAACTTGCTCTCGGTATGAGGTCTATATGATGGCTTATGCTCCTCATTGGTGGCAACGAATGAGGTAATTCGTCTACCACAATGTCAGCGAACTCTTCCAGCAGTTCTTGAATTTCCTCTGGCAGATCGTCCACTCTTGTGCTGGTCAGAACAATTCTCGGCTTCCTGACCAAAAAGAACTGTGGATCTTCTTTCTTCTCCATCTCTGTAAGAAGCTCCTTCCCACTCATGAGGAGTATCGTGCTGTTTACTTCTGGCTTCACCTCTTTATCCTTTATCGGAAGAAACCTGTGTGTCCTCCCATCCTTCTCCAGGGTATATGTGTTCATTCTCCCATCATGAACTACGTTTCTGTCATATTGCCATGGTCTACCCAACAACAAATGACATACGTCCATGGGAATGACATCACACAGTATTTTATCATTGTATCCTCCTATTTTGAATTCAACCAAGCACTATTTAGTAACACTCACCCGATGTCCTTTCTGCAGCCATGAAACTTTATACGGACTCGGGTGATCAGTTGTCTCCAGCTCCAGATTTTCCACCATCTTAGTTGAAACGAGATTATCTGTGCTTCCACTGTCCACAATAACCTTTCATTTCCAGTCCTTGGCTTTGCAAGTTGTTCTGAACAGTCTGGTCCTTTGAACTGGACTTTCTACCTCCTTCTCAGGTGTCAAAAGGACTTTATGCATTCCAAGCGATCTTCCACTGTCTGCGTCCTCATTCTCAACATCACGTCTCTGAGCTTCTGCGATGTGAGATTCTTCGGTGTCCTTCTTTTTCTCTGGACACTCGAATGACTTGTGCCCATTTTTCCCACATGTGAAACATGTGATAATTCCTCCTCTGCCTCTTCCTCTGCCTCGAGTACAAGGAAAAGTGGTTGCGTCAGCATAACCTCCACCCTGCTCTGTATGCTGCGCCCTCTGTTCAATATGTGGTCCTCACTGTGAGGTTCCACCTCTTTCAATCCTACCCTGAGGTTTCTTCCATTCCTCCTTGGGCTTCTAATATTTCTCCTGTGCAACTGTCTTTCCTCTGGTCTGACTCCTGCCTCGGCCTCGCTGACCTTGCTTACGGCTCAGATTTTCTTCTACCTTCAGAGCCATCTGATAAGCATCCTCAACTGTTCGGATAGTTGCCAAACTTAATTCATCCTGAATTTCATACCTCAAGCCATTCATATATCTCGCAACCTTCTCATCATCGCTCTCCCGATGACCTGCTCTGATGTTGAGCTTGTAAAATTCCTCGGTATACTCCTTCATTGTCATCAACTTCTGTCTCAGGTTCTGCATCCTCCTGAACAGTGTGATATGATAATCCCTTGGGATGAATTTTGCCTTCATCTTAGCAATCATTCGATCCCAACTTTTGATCTTTTGTTTTGCTTTGGAACGTCTATCTGCCTGAAGCTCATCCCACCATAAGGCTGCATGTCCTTTCAAATGCGTGACAGCATGTCTGACCTTTTTATCCTCTTCAATGTCTTCATAATCGAAGTAGGTGTCAAGAGCACGGATCCAATCCAACAGCTCTTCTGCATCCAGACTTCCTTCATAAGCTGGAATGTCCATTTTTGTCTTTGAACTCATCCTGGAAATGGATTTGATCAATCGCTCGGTTGAAGCATCTTCTGCTGTGACCCCTTCTTCATGTACAACTTCCTCTTCAACTTCAGAATCACTAAGATCCCCTGCACCAACTCCGCGTCTCTGAGCTATCTCCATCTCCTCTAACCTCGCTCGGAGATCTCTCATATGCCGCTCCATTTCTGGATTTCCTGCCGGCCTGCCTCTTCTTCTCACCTCCCTGTCTTCTGGGTCGGGTGATTGCCTCTCCCTTCTGGGCGGCATGGTGTATTTACTCCTTCTTCTTCTTCGCTACAGAAAGTAAAGGTATTCCCACTCTGATACCACTCTGATGCAGGCGCGCTCCACGAAGCACCTGCTACTTCCAGGACCTTCTTCCTTACTGGCCCAAAGAGCTAAAGTACTCTTCAAAATCCCTGATCGAGACTTTTTCCCCACCCACAGGGCTCTCTCTCTCTGAGTGATCTCCCCTTTGTCTTTTCGGGAAATCGGGTTTCGTGTTATCGCGAAACTCGTGGGCACATTCCTCATGCTAACCAAAACCCTGAAACCTGATGGGTCTCAATGCCAATACTTCTTGGTTCATGTTGGGGATTTCCCTATCGGAAAATCGATATATGCGATGTCGCGGTTCTTTAGCACCAGAAACCTCCGAACCCCGATTCGCAATGGCGCCTTGCGTTGACCCCGCAAAGGTTGACTTCTCCGACACCTGTCCTCCTCTCCCGTGCTTATGGCTCAGAATTTTGTGCGGTCGGGAAATCACGTTTTGGGAAATCGCGATTCCCGTTACACAAACTCACGAGGCTCTCCAAGTCCCGAACCCCGATTTTCCGATGAGTCGAGTCCTGATGAGCTCGGACTCTTTCTCTTGCACGCTAAAGATTAAACCCGACGCAACTTCCCCCCTCGAGATCTGACGGCTGTCGAGACTTCACTGTTGGCCTCGGAAAATCTTGACCGTCGACTCTTCTCCTCGAAGATTTCTTGGAAATGGCTAAGTGTTCCTTCAAGAACCCACTTTCCAATATCCGCGCTTACAATTCTTGCTCGGACCTCCTTCGACACAGACTCCTGTGTTTTCCTTTAACGATATCTCGAAGGCACCAAACCTCCTGCTTTTCCCACTCTGAACCTTTCAGATACGTTGCGTGCACTCCTTGCGGCAATCATTCAACAACTTCCCAAGTGTTGAATTCTCCTGACTCTGCGCTTCTTCTTGCAGTAGCAGTCTTTGAACAATTTGCTCAGAATCGCAACCCTGAGGCTTCTTCTTCAGCCTGCGCACTCCTTGCACGGCTTCAACAATCCAATTCCACTCCTGGGTGAGTGAAAACAAAGGTTTAACTACTGAGCCCTCATCAACGCACTCCTTGCAGATGAATTTGACTGCACGCCTTGCAGGAATCTCCTAGCTCAGATAGAGAAACAATTGAAACTCATTCTCTCTCAGACTTCATTTAAAACCTGAAATCACATGCACAACATATATAAAGCAAATGCATAACTAGAAAACAAACATTCATGAGCACATCATCAACACAGAGAAATAACACCAACCATGAATTTGAATCAGAACTTCACTCTATTAATTCAAAGACATCTATACATGGGTGTTCTTCACAGATTTCTCTGCATGCTCTTCTCTTCTGAATGCTTGATTCTGAATAATCTTACAATGTACAAAGGAGGGTGTCTATATCCGTTTTCCCTCACAATTCTAAAGCTATCAAATCTAGAATTAAATGTTCTATCTACTTTACATTAAGTCTATTAAATGCCTCATCTACCTAAGGACGAGAGCTATCTGCTCAAGGTCCAATACAAATTACAAGTGCGCTTTCATAAATGACTTCATTTAAATACTTGCGCAACAATCCCAAAGTGTTTTCAAAAATTGGTGCTGGCTTCTCTAGGTGTTCTTCCACTCCACGCTGGCTCGCTTGATGCGTTGGCGATGCTCCTGCATCAGTTTTGTTGGAAACCTATTCAGATTTGAACCTGGGTCAGCCCAAGAAGTAGAAAAGAAATAGTGATAACCAACAAATATGGACGTTGAAGTAGATCAACTTGTTGGTGTGAAGGGCCACATGCCATCATGATTGATGACTACCCTTTTATTCGATGTAGTCTTAAGTCAAACATATGAGATGTGAAGTCGAGAAATATATTGTTGTACATAAATAAATAATGTATTAAGAAAATATGAGTTGTTCATGCGAACATTTCCCACTGGGAGAAAAGACAGACAAAGAAGGAGGAGGTGGAGAAACGAACTTGGGAGATCTAAAGCATTAGGGATACCTGACCTTCCAGCTATCCTCCCATTCGACCCACTCTCCTATATCATGTTTTCCCACAATGAAATAGGGGTTCTTTGGCTATGAATGATGTAAGGAGGCTGCCCAAATGTCACTGAGGAGTATAGATATGAACCAAAGAGTGTGTAACTTTCCCATTGCTGAATAAAAAAGAGCTTGGTTGAAGCCAATTGAATGTTGGTTTTCCTATTTGGGTTTCCAAGGTAGATTCTGATTTTATGTTTGGTTAATCTATGTGGATGCATTTTCTATGAATGGTAAATGGTGTGCACTATAATTTAATGGTTGTTTGTGTATTTTTTTTAGCAAAGATAAATCTATGCCAGTTATGATTTGAGTTTGTTCTCCATGGATATGGTTCCCATGAGCTAGTAAATCAGTCCAATCACTCTTTAACCATGCTCGTACATTCATTTTGAAGTTGGAAATAAATGACCCTCATTCCATAGGTTTTGATATTTACTTGGAAGTTTCTAATTTATTTTTAAAAGTCATTGGGGAATTTTCTCTTGCTCCTAGAGTCAAATTTGTTGCTAGCTACTATCTACACTTCGTCCATAGGTCGTGCATCACATTCTCAACATTGCTAGGACGTTTTCATTTTCCCACGGGTCATATATAGACCATACTTCACAATCTGGTGTTATTTGGAAATTTATTAATTTTCCCATGAGCCATATACACATTTTTCTTCTTCGCCAGATACCCAATTCACCCGAAATGGTTTTATTTGCTATTGGTTACTCAATTTTCCTTCTATATGTTGTTTTTGTTGTTGGTTGTCAAATTCACCCCTTGGATGTTTTCTTTGTTGTTGAATATCAAATTCATCCTAAGACATTATTTTTAATCGTTGGTTGACTCATTCCATTGGGTTGTTTTTATCCTTCGGTATTTGGTCAACTTCACTTGCAGTCGACTAGATTTCGCTTCGGTTCATTGAGTTTCTCCCTTGGTCAATTTATCTTCCTTAGATATCTAGGCATGCAAAGAGTCAAATTGCCCCTTTCCTAGTCAACTATCCCACTTCCTGTTTGATTTCCCTGTCATTTGGTCAAATCAAATTTTGGGTGGTTGATTGGAGTTTCATTTGGTCGACTCGAATTTTGGGTGGTCAACTGGAATGTCATTTGGTCGACTCGACTATTAGGTGGTCAACTGGTCTATCATCTAGTCGACTTGACTATTGAGTGGTTGGTCCTATTTCCATTAGCTACTGAGAGATAATATTATATTTGTATTACAAAGGATTTTGTATTGGTGAAAACAAAGTTACAAACTTAACGAGAACACTCGAGAGTTCTCATTTTTTAGAGATCACATTTTTTACCCCCGTTTCAAAAAATGGTACTACTGATAGCACCATGTTTTTGGGGGCTAGAAAAAAATTCGACTTGTTTGACATCACAACCTTGAGAATCGATACCATTGTGGACAAAACCCTTAAAATTGACTCTTAAATCGAAAAGTGATGTTAGTAGCATAGCTTTTTTTTTTTGTAATTAAAATTAGGACTTAATTGAAATTGTGGCCTAGATGATTTTTTCCATCACAGATAAAAGTCCCAGAAAAGACTCCTATATCGTTACTTCAAAAATTATTTATTAAATAAATTTTATTTTTTTTATAAAAAATAAATAAATGGGAAAGAAAAAAACTCTACAAACATGTTCTTTTAAAAAAAATGAAAAAGGGGGTTGTATGCCCAAGTCGCAAAATCGCGAAATGCGAGGGTGGCTCTAGACCGTCGATTCTAGAGGAAATATCAACCGTTGATATGGTCCCATAGAACTGATGTGAGCACATCTCCAAAAACCAAGTCTCGGGAGTTTGGAGCATAGAGGGGGTTGTCTGCCCAAGTCGTGAAATTACGATAGGAGAAAGAGAATCTGGGTTGTTTGTGCTAGAGGATATATCAACCGTCGATCTGATCCCATGGATCTGATGCCAGAAAATTTTGGGAACTTGGGTTTTGGGAGCTCAGAACATGAAGGGAGCTACCCCCCCAAGTCACGAAGTCGCGAAACTCGATAGCGAATCTGGATCGTTCGTGCTAGAGGAGATCTGAATCGTCGATCTAGTCCCTTAGATCGAATGAGAAGAGATTTTAGGAACTCGACTATCGGGATTTAAAAGCATGGAGGCAGTTGTCATCCCAAGCCGCGAAATCGCATACGCAAAATCACAAAATACGAAAGCAGATCTGGACTCTTGATTTTCAAGAAGATTTGAACTGACAATCTGGCCAAGATATGAAGTTGTGAAATCGAGAAGGAGATCAGAACAGTCGATCCAGCCCCATTGATCATAGGCAATTTTGTAAACCGATAAGGTTCAGGATTTTTTGTAAGAAAATAGGATGTGAGCATCTCTGTAAGACGATAAGATACATACATCTTTGTAAGCAGACAGGCTGCAAGCATCTTTGCAAGAAGATAGGATGCAAGCATCTCTGTAAGTAGATAGGACACATGTCCTTTTGTAAGCTCTCAACTAGAATTAATTTAAGGACCCACTTTT
>ML795247.1:32613-142287 GCA_009831015.1 Picea engelmannii
CACACTGCGTTGTCACTGCGATCACTCCTTCTGGCACTTCCTTTCTGTGACATTTTATTAGCATCTTCCACTCCATTAGTTTACTTGAGAATCTTTTCATGTTGTCATTGATCTCTTTGATAATGATGTCTTTGTTTCCCCTGGTTGTGTCGAACTTCACCTTCACTTGTTCTGTCAGTTATTTCAGGCGAGCCTTGCTTTCTAATAAGTCTTTGAGTGGTGTGTCGATTGTGGGAAGTCATGTGATCTTGGAAATCAATGCCACGTCGATCTGCATTGGTATGTCCATCAACGGGATGCCTCCGTGGACCTGGGAAACCAATTGTTTGATGCACATATTGACATTCTTACCGTGTCCAAAATGCGGTATGTCCAAGAGATTCATAATCCATGAGTTATACAGCCCTGTAATCTAATGTGCAAGATCTAGAACTGGTCTTCCAAGGGGTCCAATCTCCCCCGTGTTGATCAAATATTTTTCCTCGGCCAATTCTGGAAATTTGGTCATGTCTTGCACATCATGATCTGCATATCTCAACTTTGGTACCTTCCCCATCATGTCATCGATAGTGCAGACTACGTATGGAAGAAATGGTAGGGTAGTTTCCATACTGTCAGGGGTCTTTCATTTCTTCCCAGCAACAGATATTCCTTCCTCTACTTCTTATGCGCCCTCTTCTTCCCCTATTGACTATGGCCGATCAGTTATGTCCTCGACCAGTACTTTGTCTTGTGTCTAGGACTTTGGCGGGACCTCTGTGTCATTTGATCTTCCAGGCGCCTCATGGTTAGGTTTTGAAACCCCATTTCCGACCCTGGATCTCTGCCCTATCTCTAATTTCTTCATTGTAGGAAGATCTTCCTCTACCCACATTGGGCTAACAGATTTTGGGTCCGAGGTGGTAACATCCTGTAGATCGACTATATTCTCTAGCTGATGCAGTCATTCCTTATGCCTTTGTCCTTTTCGTGTAACTCGGACAAATTTTCGTGGCGACCCAAACTTCAGTGGATAAATCCTTTGCAACTATCACAACTTGGCTTGCTACTTTGTCAATTGGTAACTAGAGCACGGGTTCTTTTTCTCTCTCTGAGCTTGAAATTCGCTAAGTGTTGAATAACTATATGCTTTCTGCCTTTTACAGACCGGGTCGGGTTCACCTTTTAGATTTTGCGCACATTTGCATCAACTTAAATTTTTTCTACGCATGGTCTTCTGATATCTTTCGTGGTAATTTATGTGCACTACTTTTTCTAGTGTTTTTGTATTTTTGTGTTTTTTTTTCCCTCTTTTTCTCCTTTTTATATCTTTTTGTCATTTTTATGTCATAGTTTCTACTATATTACACTATGTACATGTCCTTCTTACTGCGTTGTAACTTTTAAGTGTTAGGAGTTCGATTTTCCCTATACAGTTTCAGTCGACTACCATTGATCATTCCCTTGAGTTTTGTTCCTGGAAAATCCTTTAGTTGTATGGATCCCCCATATGTGACAATATTTACCTCATATGTAACGAACCCCGTCATTACGACAACAAGACACGCATAACAAGTGAAATATATATTTTTTTCTAAACAAGAAGGTAACAAAAACAAACATTCAATCAACGCAACTCGACGACGAACACAATGCACGCAATTCAAGCAATATACAACATAACTACCTAGCATACTAGCACATCATGCAGTTGGATACCACACAATAAAATCACTCTAACAAAAAAGTATAAATGACTACCCGCCCGTCCTACCCTGGAAGGTTAGGACTTCCAGGATAGATAAGCAATGATCAAGCCCAGGTTCCCATCGATTTTGACCATTTAAGGTCTCAGGGTTGGCGATTGTTCTGAGGAACAAGGACGTATCTACATCCCACTAACACCATCAATTCCAAACTAACTATGCTAAATCAACAACATCAACGATAATTAATTTCATCAATCCATCAATCCTAATCCACAATTAAACATGGCGCACGAGTAATCATTCTCATAACACATCATAGACCACATTGAATCCAAGGCACAAAAACAATTATCAGTTATATCTGTGGCATGAATCTCAATCACAAATGCAATAATCTCTCTCAATTAATCCATCATTTATACATCAACAATTCAAGGCGCATGAATATTTAACATTTCACTAATATGTAGGTTGAACAATTTGTTTTCCAATCACTTCCAACACATGTCACGTTAAATATTCCCAATTCCCAATTTTAGATGCCAAAAGCATATTCCTTTCTAAAACAATAAAATAATCATAGAAAATTTCCTCTAATTTACCATTTCATTTCTACAACTTCTTGATACAATTTAATCTTTAAAATTAAGAACTCTACAAGGAATTATACAAAATTGAGGAATACATTATAATGATCATAATGTGAACCTAGCCTCTAGTCATCATAATCTGAACCTAAACTTATAACCCCTAGAAACAGATATATTTTCTATTTATATTAATATATAAAAATCATTTTTTCCTTTCTCCAAATCGTACTTTGTGTAACTAAGAATGTTTCAAATAAAGAATGAGTCGTACCATGAAATTTAGTGAATATAATTGAACCACTTATCCATATGGACAAAATACTTAGAAATTGAATCAATATGTTGTGCTTCTTCATATTCAAGCTACTTTTGCGTTGATATAGTTAGTTCAAATTCATATTTGTTATTTAATATATACACAGGAACATAAAACTATATTAATATTATAATTTTAATATAAACCTGTAATAATAGCGCAATCTTTAGTGTAGAAAGCAACTTTCTATTTATCATGGTTTTTACATTTGTCGAACTTTTTAAGAGCACGACAATACTATTTTAATATTAATATTAAAATCTCTACTCATGAAATAACTTATTATATTCATGATGTTTTTTTTTAAATTTGTCTAATAATTTGAGACACATTCGATCACAACATATCTAGCATTCAATTTGAGCATATAAATATATGACATAGTTTCGACCATATAACAACCCAATGTATTTTAAAGGAACGATGCTAACGCATCAGTGCTAAAATCATCCATATGGGTTACTCGCGTCAATTCTGAGAGAAATAAAAAGGTTAAGATTGGACGCATTAGCATTAGAATTATAATTGAATAACAATATGTAACATTAAGAATTCTCATGCCTAGAAAATCACAAGTATAAAACCCCCAAAGATAGAAGCTCGTGAAGGGTGCATTCACAAATAACTGAAGAAAAACACAGAGAATATAGTTGTTGTTTTGCTGAGGCAAAATAGCTAAGAAATCCACGCAAATCGCAAAGAAACGGAAGCACACAAATTGTTGAGTTAAAGAGGCAACACACAGATAAATGAAGTGGTTCGTTGGGTAAAGAGAGGGGCGCAGAGCCCTTGGCTTCCCCAAAATGTAGAGAATATCGCTGCATAAAAATGTTGGACAAAGGAAAGAGGCGCAGAGCCCTGGGCTGCCAAAAACACTGAGAATAAGAGAAAATCAATGTGCATAAGAGTGGAAATCGCTGAGTGAATATAGAATAAAAATCGCAGTGCATTAATGGAAAAAAATTGTTGTATAAAGAAGGGAAATCATTGGGCAAATAGAAAAAGAAAACACAGAGATATAAAGTCACAATGCTGGGCGGAGTTTTTTTTAAATCGCTAAAAACAAGTGGTGGGGCAATCACAACCAATCAAAAATTCTCAAGGAAGGCTAAGCGTAGGGTTCCAGACGTTGATACCCAAGGATGGGAATGCAACACAATCGTATGTTGAGCCAAGGTAGGGTTAAAACATGTAGAAACTCATTGGGTAAGGGGTAAGGATTCACTGGGCAAAGGTAACAAAAATCGTTGAGTTTTCTCGCAAAACGCAGTGTAGTATAACTAGGAAATCACAACCATAATATTAACAAATAGCTAAATATCCTATCGATTGTTCATCACAAAATTTAGAGAAAATTGAGTGTCATTCAGGAACATACCAAATCGATTAAAATACTACGTCTAATTAACCAGAAGTTCAAAAAACACACAAGTAGCCAATGCATCCAATCACATCTAATTATTGGCGTACCAAGAAGGCGTAGAAACAGAAATTTAGCTACCTTTTGACAAATTCACACATGCGCACTATCGCCCAGATAAATATTCATATGTAGAAACTAAAGAATTTTTTTTCTTTTAACATCATCTACGCATGCGTTCTTTCGACATTAGAGAGATTCATATACAGGAAATTTAACTACTAATCACTACAAATTATACACATGCATACCGTAGCCAAATGCAAAGAACCGGAAGTGACTATCCCGCACTCACGCTCCATCCAACTCCAGCTTGCACTCCATCAAAGTCTTGCTTGCCAACCGCTGAGACCTCACTGGTACCTCCCAACCAACACTAGGGGTACTTTTCTTCCCCCTGAGCCCCCCGAGCCGCAAAGGGGCCACACACACAATACCAAAGAATGATAGCTCCCAGCTCGCCTCACAAGGTCGACCCACCACTCGTTACCTGAGCTGGGTATCCCAACTTCCACAAGAGAAATCAGTCAAGATAAAATTATGGCAGCGTAACCTTACGCAAACCAGACATGAACCATACTCCTCCTCCACCATCTTTTTTATAGAGTTTTCTTAGTGATTAGTTTCCCAAACCCTCGTTAGATTATTTTTTATTAAATTTAATTAGGACAAACCTCCCCCGTACACATTTCACCTGATCCCTTAGTTATACCGGAAAATCAATTTATTAATTAATTAATATTTTCCTATTTCCCTCACCCACCTAAAAGCGTTCCTAAAAACACTCCTCGGTGTCCCTTTATTCCCTTAAATTTTTTAAATGAATTATGCCTTACGTAAAGCCTAGTTGAGTTCACAAATAGAAAGTTCCAAAGGCTAGATTCCCTACTAAGTTATACATTCCCTTTTTTCTTTAAGTTTCCCCTTTTCTTTAAGTTTCCCCTTTTTCTTTTTAACTAAGTTTGGAAATAGCAAGTTTAGACAAAAACAACCATTTACCCTTTTAATAATTTAGTCCTTCATTATCATTTTTACTTTAATAAATAATGTTTGAATTTTCTTTACCCCCTTCTTGTTACAAGTCTATTTAGTTTTTATTTGTTCACATATTCTACTTAGACCTAGGTTTTAATTTCACTAGGTTGGGCGATAGTTTTTAATGGAACAATTAGTTATTAAACTTTACTCATACCGTCATCTATTTTAAGGCCGACCAGGTCCTAAGGAGGTATGGTTTTTTAGGTACTAGGTTTATTAACTTACCTGATTTAAAACCAGGACGTGTCGTTCAAGACGCACTACGTGCTCCAAGGGTGCCACTCGCTTGCATTTTTGTTTTATTTGTGTGATGTGCCCTTCAAGACGCACTACGGGGTCCAAGGGTGCCACTCGCCTCTTGACTGAATTTGGTAGATGTCAAAACCCTGAAGTCAATACTCTGTCAGGTGATCTTGTGGGAAACTAAGGGCCTCTAAGGAATAAGGACCCTGCCTTATCGAGCTCCCTTTAGAATAATTATGAGCAACTGTCACAATCTGCCCTCAGGACATCATGGATCTCTCGAACTAGGTAATCGTTAACCTACAGTTCAAGCCACGGTGGGTGTGCTAGTAGACTGTGGAAGGGTTGCTGCCACACCTCTCGCTCAACGTCTTTAGCTTTCGTGCATGACCCCTTTACTCCAAATGTGAGTCTAGTTGGACAGCTATCATCAGCCTGCATCCATCAACAAAACATGTCAGCTATAAAAATCAACATCATAATATCTAGTCATACGTGACATCTGTAATATCAAAGATAGTCTAACCATAACAGTTCACTCCCTGACTTGATCCGGAGTCCAAGGAGATCCATCAATGCCATCAGAATCCTCTAACATCCAGAGTCCTGCACACTTAGGAGAACCCAATCAATAGCACCCGTCGATGTAAATATAGCAAAAATAACAGATCATTAGATCCACAATATCTCATAATCATAATCAAAACAACTAATCGTATAAAGAACCGTATCACGTGCATGCAAGCGTCCTAAAAATAGAATTCTGCTCAGTGCGTGCAAGACCAGGATGTCACATACACCCCCTCTTGTTTTAAACTTCATCCCGAAGTTTCACAGTATGTAAGTGCTGAAATAAAGTGTATCACTATATCGTATGTCTAGCTATCAAAAAAAATGGAATCTGCTGACGCATATCATATGCATCCTCCAAGGTCGTCGAGTGTGAACTATAGTTGTCTCACTGGACCTTGAACTGATATATTGTTTGATGTCATAGTTGTCGAATGCGATGGTCCAGAATGAGGATTGGCTCCACCATGAGCGCACCCTCATCTGATACCTGGAAGGAACTCATTTCAATAACATGTGTAGGATCACTAACATAATGTCTCAAAACAGATATGTGAAAACATCCTGCATACACCTCAAAGAATCAGGAAAGGCTAGTCGATAGGCCATAGGCCCCTTCTTTTCCACAAACTCGAAGGGTCCCATGAACTTAGGAGAGATTTTATCACCCTTTCCAAACTTGATCGAAATCTTATGTGGTTTCACCCACAAGAATACTTTATCTCCAACTTCATAACTACGGTTGACACGATGCGCACCAACATAACTCTTCTGCTAAACTTGCGCTTCCTTGATCCTTTGTCTTATTGTTTTCATTTGATCTTCCATTTCTTGGATCGCTTCTGGCCCCACCAAGACCCTATCTTTTGGCGCAAGTTTAATCACACCAGGCTCATTCTCAGGTTACCAACAAAAGGTATTGTGTAGTATAGAGCGTTGGCATTTGCATCTCCTCGGAAGAGAAGAAGTCTCACCTGAAGCGTTGCTAAAACAGATAGATAGGGAAGGGTAGGGAAAAGACTTAAGAGGATCCATAGAGCCTTCAGGACTCATCCCTGATCTTGCGCAAGAGACATAAACAAATATGAAACATATTTGTGCAAGAATCGAACCTACTTACGTTAAGAACAAGCATCTAAACACATAACCATCGAGTAGAACTTATAACCCAGAAACAAGAACTGTAATGCATAAGGAAAACACACAGAGACACATCATAATTCTAAATTTAGGTCCTTCTTCATATTATCTTCAGAATCTTTTTCTGATTACAGACTCAGAATTACACAGTAGTGCGTTGTACAAACTCTTGAATCTGGACTCATGTCACAGAGCTCCAATTCTGAAACTGATAGATCAAATTCATTATAGACTCAAGACTCGACTTCACTCAACTCCCAACAATAAACTCAGAACCAACTCGTAATAAACAGAACAACAACAACAACAATGTCAACAACAACCCTTTTACACTTATGTTCAACCCTATATATAGTTGGGTTGTGTCCTCTATTTTGGCTTGCGAGCTTCCTTGTTCTGTTGTAGCCGTTTGTTGCTTAGTTGGTGTTGCACTGACTTTTGCAACTAATTTTTGTTGCTCTTTCTCATTCTGTTGTCCAGCCTCTGTTAAATCTTGCGCAACTAGTGCTTAGTCAAAACTTGCACAATTCCTTATCCAAAAATGAAGGGCCCAACAGGCTCCGACCACAATCCTTGACTCGCCCTTGATTCAAGTGCTTGGTTCTTTCACATATTCCAAGAGCACATGTTTTTTTCCCTTGTCCTCCTTTTCTTCTTCCTTGGGCTCTTTTGTTTTTTCTTTCTCTTCTTTTACCTCTTCAAATGAAGGGCCCAACTCTGGTACCAACTCTAAGGCTCCTTGTTTCACTCCTTGAAATTTTCCCACTTTGTCCTTCCATTTCCTGGTGAGGAGTGATGCCTCTCCAACAAACTGTTGGGTTGTCTCCTTGATATCCGCCTTTGTCTTGGACGCGACTAACAAGTTCCACTAGGAATCTATTTTTGCATCAACTTGATTCATTTTCATGTACGCTGCCTAAATGACAAGTCAGAAATCATGCAACTCTTTCTTTGGTACGGACTGTGCCTCAAAGAGGGCATTTAGCTCAGTGTTCACCTATTGAATTTGGTTGAACTTTTGTTGTTTCTCCATAGGATCCATTGTGGTTGCAACCTCTTTGTTCAACACCTGTATATTTGTGTGCACCTCCTCCAAGAATTGGTTGTGTCGAGCGATGATGCCCATCCAATCATTGATTTCCCTGAAAATATTATTGCATTATGTTGTGTGCTTGTGTAGTGATGCTCGAGCATTGTTGCCTTGCAGTACTATCTTCTACATCTACTCTTGCAGCTTCTGAGGCTGTTGCTCTGCTTCTTGTTGGGCCTATTGCAACTGTGCTTTCAATTGATCAGCTTGGGTGGCAAGTTGTGTCCATGCTCCGTGTAGAAACTCAATCTGGTGTTCCAGCTTTCCTGCATCACTGACTTCAGGTAGTTTGGGCAAAACCTTCTGAATCTTTGGCCATGCTTCAGCAAGTCTTTCCTGCACTCTTTCCAGTTTGCGTTGACCCTGGATTTTGTCATGCGCTTCCAGCATCATGCATGTTTGTGAGACAAACTCTTCCTTCCTTGCAACCTCGACAGATCTCCTAGCCTCATGGAGCCTTTGCTCTAATTGATCATTTGATGTTGTGATCAGTCCAAATAATTGCATCGTTGGCCACTGGACGAGGTCAGCAGATGAAGGAGTTGCGTCTCTGGGTGCTCACGTATGTAGTGGAAGTCTACTGGTCGTTGAATGCTCTGAGCGGGTCTCTACCTCCTCCTCTATTGGTGGTTCTATCATGATTCTCGAACTTAGCGTTGCGGAAAAAGAGTCAGAACCTATGTCCTGGCTATGCAAAGTTGCATCAGTTCTACGCATTGCTGATTCATTAGCTCTATATCAAACAATACTTAAACAGAAAATGAACTATGTGTCATGGCGCAAGACTGCACACATCGACTTTATTAACTAACTTTAAAAAAAATTCTGAAAACTCAAATCTAACTAATGTACAAGATCCTTTGGACTAGAGCGATAGTCCCTCTTTCTCATTTTTGAGACAGGTAGGGCTTCAGGCAAGTGCCATTCACCCATCCTAGTTGCATCACACCATCCATTTGTGTGATTCTGACTACTCCCGAGGGTCAGATCTCCGCAATTATGAATGGTCCCAACTAGTGCATGTGCAGCTTGCCAGGATGCTTATGGTACCGACTATCATAGAGTAGCACCTTGTCTCCTTGCGTGAATACCTTGGTCTTAATGTTCCTGTGATGCCAAGATTTTTGTATTTCTTTTTCAACTGGCTGATGGAAGTCTACTAGAAATCTGGTCTCCTTGAGTTCTTGTAACACCATAAGTCTCTGCGTAATGGATTCCTCTTCTGACATACATGTGACTTATGCAATATACAATATTGGAGTGATGAATTTTGTAGGAACCATTGCCTCTTTCCCATAAACTAACTGGAACGGTGTGTACCTATGGAGTTTCTTTGTGGTTGTCCTATATGCCCATAGTACGGCTAGAACTCTGTCATCCTAGTCCTCTCAGTTTTCACAATAGACCTTTGTCAACCCCCTTTCCAGAATCTTATTGAAGGCTTTGACTGTTCCATTGGCCTGCGGGTGGTAGGGACTGCTCTTATGATGTTGAATCAAGAATTATGATGTACATGTTGCTATAGTGTTGCTAATGAAATGAGCTCCCTAATCATTGGTTAGGCTCTTGGGACATCTAAACCGAGTGATGATATTCTCGAAAATGAACCTGGCAGCAATATTTGTCGAATAGTCCTGTACATTTGTTGCTTCTACCCAACAGGTAAGGTAGTTAGTTGTAGTAATGATGTACCTATCCTTTGAATGCTTGGCGATAGGGTTTATTGGTACAATGAAGTCAACTGCCCATTTATCAAATGCTTATAGAGATCTAACTAGTTGTAGTGGTAGTTTGTCTCAGCATGACGGCTTACCCACTCGTTGACAAACATCACATGATCTAGCATATACTTTTGCATCCTTGAAGAGTGTTTCCCACCAAAGGCCTACCTGGAGAAATTTTTGTGCAGTGGCCTTTCCTCCTACATGGCCTCCTGCAACTCCACTATGGAATTCCCAGAGTATATCATGTCTTTCATGATCCAGGACACATCGTCTAAGGATGATGTCTATTCCTAGTTTATATAATTGTCCGGAGATCAAATGGTAATCTTCTACTCTAACAACCATGTGGCATTTCTGGGTTGCGAAATATGTTTATGGACAGGCCCATGTACTTAGGAAGACTGTTATTTCCTTTAGGTACTTCGGTATGGCCTCAATACTGAACAAGTGTGAATCTGGGAGTTGATCATCTACTGCTCCGCCACTTTCCCCTAACTCTAACCTGGACAGGTGATCATGTCCGATGTTGCATCTTCCCGGCTTGATGATAACTTCAAAGGAAAAATCCTGAAATAACAAAAACCATCTACAAATTCTTCCTTATAACATTGGTTTGTTAACTAGATACTTTAATGCAAAGTGATCAGTAAAGAACTTGAAATGAGAACCTAACAAATAATGTCTAAATTTTTGTAAAGCATAAATCATGGCTAAGCTCTCCATTTCTGTCGTTGTGTAGTTGTGCTCTACTTGCGACAACTTCTGACTCGCAAAATAGATAGGGTGATCCATAGCTCCATCTCCAGGTTGCGTTAATATGGATCCAAAGGAAATTCCTGAAGCATCTACATGGATGTGAAATTCATTCTCCCAGTTTGGGAATATTAGAATTGGTGTTGTGATGAGTTTCTCCTTGAGTGTATCAAATGATTTATCACATTCTGGGGTCCATTGAAATGGTTCAGCCTTTTTCAGTAGGTTTTCCAGAGGTGCAGTAATGTTGGCATATCTTCATATGAACCTGCAATAGTAACCTATGTGTCCTACTGTGGAGGGAAATTGTTTAGCACTCGTAGGTGGTGGAATATTCATAATGACCGCAACTTTGGTTGGGTCTACCAAAACTCCTTCTCGACAGACTATGTGGCCCAAAAAATTCCCATGTGGTACACAAAAGATACACTTTTTGAGATTCAATGAGATTTGCAAATCTCTGCATATCTCAAACATTAGCCACAATAATGCTACATGTTCCTTGAGCAGGCTATTTATTGTCCAATCATCCATATAGACTTCTATAAATTTTTGAATGAACTCTCTAAAAGTTGCTATCATAGTTCTTGAAACAACTGCAAGGGTGTTCTTTAAGCCAAATGGCATCACATTGTATGCAAAGGATCCCCATTCTATTATGAAAGTGGTTTTCATTTTGTCCTCTTTAGCGATCCTGACTTGGTGGTACCTTGAAAATCCATCTGTGAATGCGTATGCTTCCTTCCCCACAACATGTTCTAGCACCTCGTCTATAAAGGGTGTTGGGAAAGGGTCATGCACACAAGAAGAGTTGAGACTTATGTAGTCTACAGAGACTCTAATATCCTCTGTGTCTTTCTTGCTTTGAATAACTATCAGGATAACCCACTCTTCTTCTTCTACTACAAAAATGAGACCTTCTTCCAACATCTTGTCTATCTCCTTCTTAATCTTCTCTTTTACTCTAGGGTTAAGACGGTATGGTCTATGTCTAACACGCTTGGATCCTGGTTTTAATTCAAATCTTCATTTCTCCCATAACTCCTTTGATTCCCTTTAACTCTAAAAAAGTCTTTGGGAACAAATCCTCATATTCCCACAGCAAACTCTATATTTATTGATTGTTTTGGTCATCCCAATAGTCTCCCACCATAGCTATCTTGGGTTGCTATGTGGTCCCTATATTGATTTTGCGCAATTTTAATGGGTAATTGTAGGAACTATCAGTCTGGTTGGGTATGGTCTTTTGAATTTCTCTTCTCCCCTCTGTCTCTTTGATGGCTAGGTTCCTCAATTCCCTTAAGTCATCTAGGATTTATGAATCTCTGCTAATCTGATAACATTCTATAGGTTTCTCAGTTGAAGGAAAGTGGAGATTATTCTGAAGTTCTCAGTTATGTTTGGCACATACCACTAAGTTTGATTTCTGATTACCATTATTTGTAAGATAAAATTCCTTAATATTTTGCAGGACTACTTCAAGCTCAGGGTACTTACTTGTAAATGAGAAGTCGTTGCAAAATTAATCTGCTAGTGTTTTCTAGTCGTTGGTTTGTCTTCTGGTTTCCTCATGTATAAACTAATATTTTGGGATTGGACCTAGGGAGTGGGGAAATACCTGAACCCAGAAGTGAGAGGGTATTCCTGTATCTTGCCACTGTGTCGTTCATTGTTCAATATGTATTCTAGGATCTGATTCTTTGTTGAACAGTTTCACAACTTGGAGATTTGTCTGCATCTTTGATTCCAGTTGTTCCTTATTTTGGAACCTATACTTGATAACTTGCTTCACCTCGTCCCAAGTTCTGAGTATGGCTTTATGATTAGCCCACCATCTGGCAGGGGTGTTATGAAAAGCTACATCTAGTACCAAGATTCTTTGATCTTCTCTTACATTTTCTTCCATGTTGTGCAGAAAAATCTCTAGATCTGAGGTGACATCGTATACTGGGTGTTCTCTAACTTCGGTCCCAACCCATATGGTCGCTCTGACAATTGTGCATCTTCTTGAGAATCGTTCGTGCGAACCTTGTTTCCAACTGTCAAAAGCCAATTCCGAATATTCATCTGCTGACTATATTCTTCTCCAACTTATTGATCCATCAGCAGTAGGATTTATATAATCGTTTCTTGTTCCCATTGTTACGGTGTCCAACTGGTCCAAGTCTTCTCCCTCCATATTATTGTCTGTTGGTTTTGTATACCTGAGTCCTACATATGGATCCAAAGGTTGAACTACCTTGATTCCCTCAACCTCAAAGTTCATGGTGTCTTTCTTTAAGTCGATTACTACATAATTGTCATAGGCCCAATCAATGCTAAGTAGTGCAGGGTAGGGGTCCTTATCTCCCATGATCTCAATGACCTCAAAGTCAACCATTGTCTTTACTCTCGCAACATCTATTTCCACATTCTCCAGTCTTCCTATGAGGAAGATACAATAATGGTTTTCCATTCTTAACTGAATTGGGGAATATGTCAGCCTAGGTTTTCCTAAGGCTTCCCAGGTTGCATTAGGAAGAACATTCACATCAGATCCTAGATCCAACATGATGTCCTTAATCTCAAATTCATCTAACTAGGCTACTAGTCTGAATTCTTTTCCGGTCTGTAATTTTCTTCATTGCACTCTCTGAGTACTCTTCTCAAGAAGATTAGCCCTAATTCTTGCCTCTAGGGGTTCTTCGTTCCCTAAAACTAGGTATAGTGCATTGCACAACTTTTATGTTAGTTGATCATTCTCTAGAATGTTAGAGAATAATTCAAACCAAAGGTCAACTACATTTTCAGGTTGCCCAAGTTGTCTCGTCATGGCTACAGGGTTTCTAGGTGTAGGGGGTGAAGCAGGACCTTGTGCCATCTTAGGATAAACGGTAGGTTGTGGGGGTTTCTCTTGCATCTCTGAGCTAGGAATATTCTAAAATATTTCTATGGCATCTTTAAAGAATAGCTTTTGTTTTCGAGGTTCATACATGTCTTCTTTAAGTGCTTCTTTCTGGATCTGAGGTAGAGTATCAACATCAGCTCATGTCTTCACTCCTCCTTGAGTAACGATATTAAGTTTGGGAAATTGTCCCTTAATAACCCTCTTGATTTCTGAACTGATAAGGTTAGTTCCTCTTTGTCATACTCTATCCTCCCATTTTGCAATTAATTTTGGGAAGTCTTCAATTGCATGTCCGTTGGCTCTGCAATGAGAACACCATGGTCACCCTAGATGAGGACAGTCTCTAGCCATATGACCTTTCTCATCATAGTTATAACATCTTCTCGACCCTCTACCCCCAGTTCTTCCTCCTCAGAAGTCTCCTCTGGCTCCACCTCCTCGACCTCTTCCTGGTCCCTTAGGGTTTTCATTCACCCTGAATGTTGTTTGGTCTAACTTGTCTACAAGTGCATACAACGCTCTACATTGATTGGTAGTGCGCATGGTAGACGTGCATAACTCATAGTGTACTTTATTTGGTACTATCGAATATTTATGCATAATGGGGCACTGTCTTGGCCCATGCCCATGGATTCGGAAGATTTCACAATACTCAGTTGTTGGTGCTGCTTGGCCTCCTGGGAAAGCATGGTACGCGGTAGGGTTATGGAATGGTAAGTTTGTCGACACTTGCACAACTCCTCCCGCAGGTCCTGGTGGGGGTATCATCGGATTCTGGGGGGGTCCCATTCCCCTTATTCATGGACATTCATTCGCCAGATGCCCTTCCGTATAACATCCAATGCACCAAACATGTGGTCGTCATGGTCTGGATATCGTCAACTCTTGAATATTTTATGTAAGTGTTGATATCTGCCCTTGTAGTTGCACCAGATCCGCATCTACTGGGGGTCTAGTCACTCTCAGGCTCCCAGGGTATCCCTCCATGGCTTCAATATTCATCGATTGTTCCAAGGAGTCTGTTAATGTGGCTATCTATTGTTGCATTAGCGAAATCCGAGTCGAAGGCAGAAACCACTGAATGTACCACTCCCTTTGATTTTCTTCGTGGATTGGATGTGCCAACCTCCCTATGGAATCTTTAAACTTATGGTTGTATTACCAAGATGATTTACCTTCCCACTGCTGGATCTCACCCAACTCAAATAGAGTCTGTTGTTCTAACTGGGGTAGTTTAAACTCTTCTATGAACCTTGTCCGTACCTGGCCAAGTGTGAACGCTTGACCTTGCGTTCCTGACACTCCTGGCTCAATGATATTCATGTACCACTTGAGAGCGCAACCTCTCAAGGTAGTCTGGAACTCGACTAGCTTATTCACATATGGAGTCCCTCTGGATCTCTAGATTGCTTCACACAAGAACCAGTGCTACTCAACATCTTCATCTCCCTTACCAAAAAATTATGGGTATCGGGCAATCGAACCTCTCGCATGGCCAGCCATTGCTAATCTTGTTGTTCCTATCAATATAAATCCTAATGGTCCTTCTTGCGATCTACCAGGGGATCCCAATATCCTCCCTGTACTCTCACTTCCTGGTTGTGACTGACTAATTAATTGTACTGGAATAGAACTAGCATGAGAAGGTAGTATCGAACTTACTTCTTGTATAGAAGACATTTTTGGTATGGGTGATTTGGGGTTGTCACCACTAGATTCGAGGTGATTTTCTTTGATTTGGGGGGTCTCATTTGATTCCACTGGGATGATCTCTTCGGCCAAGTTCCCGATATCTCCTATTATCGGGGCTAAATATTCTCTTTCTTCTTCAAGATTCATGTCAGCTTATTCCTCTCTTACGTCTGCACCTTCTCCTTCTTGTCCCACCTTCTGGGGACTTCTTTCTCTCTGCACTTCTCTCTCATTTAATCTTTGGTTGGCCAGTCGTTCTTGTCTTCTCATCTTCTGCAACTGTTCCATCTGTCTTTCCTCTACTTCTCTTGATCCTCCTTCTTTCCTCAACTTCTCGAACTGTCTTGTTTCTTTCTTGATCTTTTTGGGCCACCACTTCTCAACTATGGCAAATCTCCTTAAGGCTCAGACATCTCTCACATATGTTTCTTAATGTTTCCCTCCCATTTGTCAAAGAACCCTTCCTCTCTCTCATGCCATGACTCTCACCCATGCCTTGCCCTACCCCAAGAGAGGGTGTTTACGCTGCGGCCATCTCATTCAGGGACATAGTCAACATCCCCTCCTCCATCAAGAAAACCTTATTCCAAAGGGAGATTTATCCCAACAGTCTTCCCCTTGCATCTTTCTTGAAAACTTCCTCTTCTCGTGATAAAGATTGGTGGCTCTCAGCTGCAAATTCGATGATATATCCTTCTAATATGGTGTTGACCTAGAAATCAACTGCTCGAGTGATTGGACAATCCAGCCTCTGAAGTTATTCTATCTTTTCGATGTCCCACGCACACATCCTCTTGACTCGTCCTTGGAAATATGGAACTTCTTAGAGCCTCTTTATCCAGTGGAAAAATTCTTCCGGGAATTTAACCCAGAAAATCTCGTACTGGTCGCTTGGTCTTTCTGAGTAAAATATTGCTTCACGAGTGTTTTCCACCGATTTTCTCCTCATTTCTGCTTCTTTCCATATGAAGGAATCACAGTTAATTTCCCACAATTGATCAATACCAGATCTATGGATCCGCAGAAGAATTATCCATATAGGTTCTCTTTTAACGCAGGTCCCGACAACAGAACCATTTTGTTGGCACAAGTTTAATCAGACTAGGGTCCTTCTTAGGTTACCAACAAAAGGCACCATGTAGTCTAGAGCGTTGGCATTTTCATCTCCTCTGAAGAGAAGAAGTCTCACCCGAAGCGTTGTTGAGACAGATAGATAGGGAAGGGTAGGGAAAAGACTTAAGAGGATCCATAGAGCCTTCAGGACTCATCCCTGATCTTTCACAAGAGAGACAAACAGATATGAAACATATATGTGCAATAATCAAACCTACTTACATTAAGAACAAGCATCTAAACATAGAACCATCGAGTAGAACTTATAACCCAGAAAGAAGAACTGTAATGCATAAGGAAAACACACAGAGATGCATCATAATTGAAAATTTAGGTCCTTCTTCATATTATCTTCAGAATCTTTCTCTGATTATAGACTCAGAATTACACAGTAGTGCATTGTATAGACTCTTGACTCTGGACTCATGTCGCAGAGCTCCAATTCTCAAACTGATAGATCAAATTCCTTACAGACTCAAGACTCGACTTGACTCAACTCCCAACAATCAACTCAGGACCAAGTCATAATCAACAGACCAACAACAACAACAACAACCCTTTTACACTTATGTTCAGCCCTATATATAGCTAGATTGTGTCCTCTATTTCGGCTTGCACACTTCCTTGTTCTGTTGCAACTGTTTGTTTCTTAGCTGGCATTGCACTGACTTTCGTAACTTCTTTCTGTTTCTCTTTCTCATTCTTCTGTCCATCCTCTGTTTAATCTTGCGCAACTAGTGCTCAGTAAAAACTTGTGCAATTCCTTATCCAAAAATGAAGGGACCAACACTATCCTCAAGCTGATCCCCACTCAAAGGCATCTGACACGATCACCCGTAAAGAAACTCGAATGGCGCCATCTTAGTGGTGATTTGGTAATTGTTGTTGTATGCAAACTCTACTAGTGGTAGGAAATCTTCCCAACACTTATGTTGGTCCATCATGTACATACGCAACATATCCTCCAAGATTTGGTTTGTTCTTTCGGTCTTTCCATCTTTCTCTGGGTGATATGTTGTACTAAAGTTAAGTTGGGTTCCCAGGGCCTCTTGGAAACTAGTCCAAAATATTCATGTAAACACTTATCCTCGATCAAATATAATCCTCTTAGGCATGCCCTGCAACCTCACTATCTCACTGATGAAAACTCTAGCGATGTCATGTGCCTGATGCGTCGTACGCACAGGAATAAAATGAGAACTCTTCGTTAGAGTGTCGACTACCACAAAAATCGAGTCGTTTCTCCTTGCCATCAATGGAAATCCAACAATGAAATCCATCGAAATGACCTCCCATTTCGATTCCAGAATAGCGTGCGGTTCTAGTAATCCTATCAGATGTATATGTTTAGCCTTCACCTCCTAACGTTCTAGACATATTACCATGTAGTTGACTATGTTTGCCTTCATTCCTTTCCAGAAGAATAAGGGTTTAAGGTCTACCCTCATCTTTGTGACTCCATGATGAGCCATGTACACTGCTCTATGAGCCTCATTTAGGATCAAACTCCTCAACTCCTCATTGGGAGGTACATAAATTTGACTTTTAAATCTCAATAATCAGTCGTTGTCCACAGTAAATCCCTCAAAATTTGGTACCATCAATGTGTTTTGTCCAATAAAATGCTTGACCTCTTTGTAAAAGTCATCTTCGCGCTGTAAAGTTATAATATTTTCATGTAGATTCGTCTAAAGAGGCATCACCAAAAATATGCGTGGTCTCTAACTCAACACATCAACCACTCTGTTCATTGTTCCTTTTATGTAATTAATCTCGAAATCATATTTGCTAAGCAATTTCGACCAACGTCGTTGTGGCGCATTCAAGTAACTTTGCATAAAGAAGTGTTGTAAACCACAGTGGTCCATTTTTAGTTCGAATTTTCATCCAATAAGGTAGTGTCTCCATACTCTCAAGGAATAAACAATGGCTAACAACTCCAAATCATGTGTTCCATATTTCTCCTCATGCCTTCTCAACTTTCTCGAGATGTAAGCGATCACTCGACCATCTTGCATCAAGACTCCGCCTAAGCCTTCCTTGGATGCGTCGGTTCATACCAAGAAGTCTGCGTCCATGTCAGGGAACTTTAGTATCGGCGTTGTCGTCAAAATATCCTTGAGACTCTGAAATGTTTCCGCGCATTTCTCGGTCCAAACAAACTTCTTGTTCTTCTTCTGCAATTCCGTAATCGGATTTGCTATCTTCGAAAAACCCTCAATGAATTGTTGATAGTATCCTGCTAAACCCATGAAGCTACGCACTTTAAGGACATTCTTTGATGAAAACCATTCCATAATAGCCTTGACCTTTGTTGGATCCATAGTGATACCTTCATCGGAGATGACATGCCCTATGTAATGAATCTTCTATTGATAAAATGAGCATTTAGACAATTTCCCATACAATTTGTTCTCTCGTAGACATTGTAGCACCAAGTGCAAGTTCTCGTCATGATCCTCCATCATCTGATAATATATCAAAATATAGTCCATGAATACTTGGATGAACTTGTCCAAGTATTCACGGAACACCCCGTTCATTAAGCTCATAAATACCCCAGAGGCGTGTGTTAGTACAAAAGGTAAAACAATAAACTCGTAATGTCCAAACCTCATCTTAAAGGTGGCCTTAGGGATGTCGTCCTCCTTGATATGCAACTGGTGATACCGTCATCTCAAGTTGATCTTCGAAAATACCGTCATGTATTTCATATGATCAAACATATCGTCAATCCTTGGAAATAGATACTGGTTCTTGATCATTTTCTTGTTCAACGATGGCAGCCGATGTAGAGACTCCATGACCCATCCTTCTTCCGTATGAAAATAAAAGGTGCACCCCATGGTCACACACTTGGACGTATAAGTCCTAGATCCAACAACTCCTTCAATTTCATTTTCAACTCCTGCAACTTAGGGGTCGACATCCGATAAGGCGTTCTTTCTATCGGTTCAATTCCCGATTTTAGGTCTATGGTAAATTTCAATCCCCTCTTAGGCAAAAAACTTGGTAACTCTTCTGGGAAGACATCCGCAACCTCTCGTACTACCGAAAGGTTTTCTAGTCCTTTCTCCACACCCTTTTCATTTAACGCAAGGATCGCATAAATCTTGCATACCTTGTGCATGCTCTTCCATAGCTGCAAGGAAGAGATGAAACTCAGGGAAAATCCCTGTTTCCGACCTACAATCACGCGTCTCTGTCCCTCATCATCGACCAAGCTCAACCATTTTGTCTTATAGTTGAGTATCACCTCATGCGGTTCCAACCAGTCCATACTAATCATGACGTCATAAGACCCTAAGATCGTGACGTACAGGTTGGCCCTTATGAAAAAATCTCTCAGGTTAAGGCTCCAGCCCATAACCTTCCCTCCAACCTTCTGTTTGGATCTCGAAGCCATTTATACAAAATTAAACTCATCATGTTTGAATGCCTTTACCTTAATTCCTTTTAACGCTACACCAAAAATAAAAATCTCTGTAGCACCTGGATATATCAAAATACTAAGGGTCTTGTCAGCGATGGTACCTGACGTCTGAAGCATAGTCGACTGGTGCTCTGCCTAGCGGTTATTCACTATTGCATGAATCCGATGGGCCTTGCCCAAATGTCCCACAGTAGTGGGTCCAGCTGATCCATATGCTCTGGTCCTCTCAACTGGGAAGTCATGTTGGTAATGTGGCTCTCCACATGTCCAACACCCTTTCTTCGGTCCAGTACTCATGGTACCTAAAGTATAATTTGACGACCCACCTGCCTGGAACCCTGGTTTGTTCTGTTGAATAGGCCTAAACTGTTGTTTTTGCGGTCGACGTTGTTGTTGGTGTGGTGGTCCTCTGTAAGGAGTCCATTGCTGAGGCATTGGTTGTCGTGGTGTAGTGTATGTGGATCCCCTCTGAGTGCCTCAATATCCTGGCGAATTTCTAGCTGGTGTCTGATGTTGCAGCACACCAAATGACACATGTCCCACTAGTCTCGCTGGAGTCATGCTCTGACCCCCACTGATGTGATCCTCCTCTACTATGACAGCCTTCTGGACAACATCATGCAAGGTTTGAGACATCTGAATCCTCACCTTTGCATGAATGTTGACATTAAGGTCGAACACAAACTTGTTGACCTTAAGTTTCTCAGTATTTAGGTGCAGAGCATACCAAAGCAGCTCCATAAAATAGGCACCATACGAACACCCTATTGCAAAGAGTTGAACTCGTTGATTTAACAGTCAATGAATTCCTCAGACAGATAACTCTCCCGAAAACATTCCTCGAACTATTCCCATGACACGTCTTCAATGACCATGTTCAATTGCAGCAGGAGCGTCTTCCACCATAGAAGAGCGCTCCCCTTCAGTTTAAATACTGCCATGCATACCTTCATGTTGGAGGTATAGTCACGAAGTGCAAAGCACATCACCGTATTCTCCAACCATGCCTCGGCGGTTGTGCCATCTAGGAAACCAAAGAACTCGGTAAACTTGACATTCTCGAGTTCATGGTGAATGCTACCAATACCGACCAGGGTGCGCGGTGGACTCCCAGGAGGTGCCGACGCACTGGCCTCATCTTTATCCAAACGTCTGATCAGTGCCTCGGACATCCTCTAGAAGGACCTCATCATCCCAACCACATCCCCCACAACTATATGTTCCTGCCTGACAACTTGTTTGTCTCCCTGGGGGTTAGACCCCTCAGGCGTGGATTCTATTGGGGGTGTCACGCCTCCTCCCCTAGCACCCCGTCGTCTACCTCTGCAACGTCCTCTAACCATGATTACCTGCATGAATACAAATCAATTTAATTAGCGACATTATAATCAAATATCTAATCAATCAAATCCGTAGTGATCCCAAGTCACGAGTCAAACTGGTTCTGATACCATATGTAACGAACCTTGTCATTACGACAACAAGCCACGCATAACAAGTGCAATATTTTTTTCTTCCAAATAGGAAGGTAACAAATACAAAAATTCAATCAACGCAACTCGACAATGAACACAACGCATACAATTCAAGCAATAGACAACATAACTACCTAGCATACTAGCACATCATGCAGCTAGATACCACACAAGACAATCACTCTGACAAAAAACATTAAACCACTACCTGCCCATCCTACCCTGCAAGGTTAGGACCTCCAGGACACATAAGAAATGCTCAAGCCTAGGTTCCCATCAATTTTAACCATTCAAGGTCTCAAGGCTGGTGACTATTCTGAGGAACAAGGAGGTATCTACATCCCACTAACACCATCAAGACCAATCTAACTATGCTAAATCAACAACATCAACGATAATTAATTTCATCAATCCACCAATCCTAATCCACAATTAAACATGGCGCACGAGTAATCATTCTCATAACACATCATAGACCACATTGAATCCAAGGCACAAAAGAAATTATCAATTATATCTGTGGCGTGAATCTCAATCACAAATGCAATCATCTCTCTCAATTAATCTATCATTTATACATCAGCAATTCAAGGCACATGAATATTTAACATTTCACTAATATGTAGGTTGAACAATTTGTTTTCCAATCACTTCCAACACATGTCACGTTAAATATTCCCAATTCCCAATTTTAGATGCCAAAAGCATATTCGTTTCTAAAACAATAGAATAGTCATAGAAAATTTCCTCTAATTTACCATTTATTACAACTTCTTGATACAATTTAATCTTTAAAATTAAGAACTCTACAAGGAATTATACAAAATTGAAGAATACATTATGATTATCATAATGTGAACCTAGCCCCTAGTCATCATAATATGAACCTAAACTTATAGCCCCTAGAAATAGATATATTTTCTATTTATATTAATATAAAAAAATCACTTTTTCTTTTTTCCAAATCATATTTTGTGTAGCTAAGAATGTTTCAAATAAAGAATGAGTCATACCATGAAATTTGGTGAATATAATTGAACCACTTATACATATAGACAAGACACTTAGAAATTGAATCAATATGTTGTGCTTCTTCATCTTCAAGCCACTTTTGCATTGATATAGTTAGTTCAAATTCATATTTGTTCTTTAATATATACACAGGAACACAAAACTATATTAATATTATAATTTTAATATAAACCTGTAATAATAGCGAAATCTTTAGAGAACTATAGTTAGAGAAGACAAACTACATATCCTATAAGGTGACAAATATCAGAAATATTATAAGGGAAAAAAAAAAAAAAAAGACAAACATTGTACTCTCAGGATTCAACTGAACAGAAAAAGACTATTCTACACTTGGAAATCCGTTTATTGTAATCAGAAGTTTCATTTGATTCTATAAGAATAACAATGGAACTGTTTTTTTCGTGTGAAAAAAAAAATAGCGAAATCTTTAGTGTAGAAAGAAACTTTCTATTTATCATGGTTTTTACATTTGTCAAACTTTTTAAGAGCACAACAATACTATTTTAATATTAATATTAAAATCTTTACTCATGAAATAACTTATTATATTCATGACGTTTTTTTTAAATTTGAGACACATTCAATCACAACATATCTAGCATTGAATTTGAGCATATAAATATATGACATAGTTTCGACCATATAACAACTCAATGTATTTTAAAGGAACGATGCTAACGCATCAGGGATAAAATAATCCATATGGGTGACTCGTGTCAATTTTGAGAGAAATAAAAAGGTTAAGATTGGATGGCGCATTAGCATTAGAATTATAACTGAATAACAATATGTAACATTAAGAATTATCATGCCCAGAAAATCACAAGTAGAAATCCCCCAAAGTTGGCAGCTCGTGAAGGGTGCATTCGTAGAGAACTGGAGAAAAATGTAAAGAATATATTTGTTGTTTTGCTAAGGTAAAATAGCTGAGAAATCCACGCAAATCGCAAAGAAAAGGCAGCACGCAAATCCTCGAGTTAAAGAGGCAACACACAGAGATAAATGAAGTGGTTCGCTGGGTAAAGAGAGGGGCGTATAGCCCTTGGTTTCCCCAAAACGCAGATAATCTCGCTGCTTAAAAATGTTGGGCAAAAGAAAGAGGCGTAGAGACCTGAGCTCCCAAAAACATTGAGAATAAGAAGAGAAAATGGATGTGCAGAAGAGTAGGAATAGATGAGTGAATACAAAATAAAAATTGTAGTGCATTAATGGAAAAAAATTCTTGTATAAAGTAGGGAAATTGTTGGGCAAATCAAGAAAGAAAACGCACAGATATAAAGTCACAACACTGGGTGGAATTTTTTTTAAATCGCTAAGAACAAGTGGTGGGGCAATCACAAGCAATCAAAATTTCTCAAGGAAGGCTAAGCGTAGGGTTCCAGACGTTGATACCCAAGGATGGGAATGGAACGCAATCATATGTTGGGCCAAGGCAGGGTTAAAACATGTAGAAACTCATTGGGTAAGGGGTAAGGATTAATTGCGCAAAGGTAGCAAAAATCACTGAGTTTTCTGGCAAAACACAGTCTAGTATAACTAGGAAATCACAACCATAATATTAACAAATAGCTAAATATCTTATAGATTGTTCATCACAAAATTTAGAGAAAATTGACCATCATTCAAGAACATTCCAGATCGATTAAAACACTACGTCTTTTTAACTAGAAGTTCAAAAACAACACAAGTAGCCAATGCATCCAATCGCATCTAATTACTGGCGTACCAAGAAGGTGCAGAAACAATAATTTAGCTACCTTTTGACAAATTCACACATGCGCACTATCAACCAGATAAATATTCATATGCAGAAACTAAACAAATCTTTATGTTTTAACACCATCTACGCATCCCTGCTTTCGACATTAGAGAGATGCATATACAGAAAATTTAACAACTAATCAATACAAATTATACACATGTGTACTGTAGCCAAATGCGAAGAACTAGAAGTGACTGCCACACACTCGCGCTCTGTCCAACTCTGGCTTGCGCTCCGTCCAAGTCCTTATTTCCAGCCATTGAGACCTCATCGGTACCTCTCAGCCAACACTAGGGGTACTCTTCTTCCTCCTGAGCCCCCCGAGCTGCAAAGGGGACACACACCCAATACCATAGAATGCTAGCTCCCAGCTCATCTTGCAAGGTCGTGATACCACTCGTTATCTGCGCTGGGTATCCCAACTCCCACAAGAGAAATTCAGCCAAGATAAAATTCCGGTAGTATAACCTTACGCAAACCATACGTGATCCATACTCCTCCTCCGCCATCCTTTTTATAGAGTTTTCTTAGTGATTAGTTTCCCAAACCCTCATTAGATTCTTTTTATTAAATTTAATTAGGACAAACCTCCCCCGAACACATGTCACCTGATCCCTTAGTTGCACCAAAAAACCAATTTATTAATTAATTAATATTTTCCTATTTCTCTCACCCACCTAAAACCATTCCTAAAAACGCTCCTTGGTGTCCCTTTATTCCCTTATATTTCTTAAATGACTTACGCCTTACTTAAAGCCTAGTTGAGTTGACAATTAGAAAGTTCCAAAGGCTAGATTCCCTACTAAGTTAGACATTCCTCTTTTTCTTTAAGTTTCCCCTTTTCTTTAAGTTCCCCCTTTTTTTCAAGTTTCCCCTTTTTCTTTTTAACTAAGTTTAGAATTAGCAAGTTTAGACAAAAACAAGCATTTACCCTTTTAATAATTTAATCCTCCATTATAATTTTTAGTTTAATAAATAATGTTTGAATTTTCTTTACCCCCTTCTTGTTACAAGTCTATTTAGTTTTTCTTTGTTCACATGTTCTACTTAGACCTAGGTTTTAGTTTCACTAGGTTGGGAGACAGTTTTTTAGTTTCACTAGGTTGGGCGACAGTTTTTAAGGGAACAATTAGTTATTAAACTTTACTCATACCATCATCTATTTTAAGGTTGACCAGGTCCTAAGAAGGCATGGTTTTCTAGGTATTAGGTTTATTAACTTACCCAAGTTAAAACCGTGACGTGCCCTTCAAGACGCACTACATGCTCCAAGGGTGCCACTCCCTTGCATTCATGTTTTATTTGTGCGACGTTCCCTTCAAGATGCACTACGTGCTCCAAGGTTGTCACTCGCCTCTTCACTGAATTTGGTAGATGTCAAACCCTTGGAGTCAATACTCCATTAGGTGATCTTGTGGGAGACTAAAGGCCTCTAAGGAATAAAGACCCTGCCTTATTCCGTGCCCCTTAGAATCATTGTGAGCGACTATCATAGTCTACCCTCATGACATTGTGGATATCTCGAACTAGGTAATCGTTAACCTACAGTTCGAGTCACAGAGGGAGTGCTAGTAGGTTGCGGTAGGGCTGCTACCACACCTCCCCCTCAACGTCTCTCTTTGTCATGCGTGACCCCTTTACTCGAAATGTGAGTCTAGTTGGCAAGCTATCGTCAACCTGCATCCATCAACGAAACATGTCATCTATAACAATAAACATCATAATATCTACTCATATGTCACATCTGTAATATCAAAGACAGTCAAACCATAACAATTCACTCACTGACTCGATTTGGAGTCCAAGGAGATCCATCGATGCCATCGACATTCTCTAACGTCCAGAGTCCTGCACACTCAGGAGAACCAAGTCAATAGCACATGTCGACGTAAATATAGAAAAAATAACATATCATCAGATCCACAATATCTCATAATCATAATCAAAACAACCAATCGTATAAAGAACCAGATCACTTGCACGCAATTGTCCTCAAAAAATAAGTTCGCTCAGTGCGTGCAAGAGTCAGATGTCACATCATATGGCCCCAGCCAATGCATTCTGAATTTACCAAGATGTTGAAAAAATTCACTGTCATAAACCAAGACTAGGTCTCCTTCCTTGAAACTCTTCCTCTTGATATTTCTATCATGCCAGGCTTTGTCTCTGGATTTCTATACTTCCTATTGAAATCCTGCCAGAATCCTATCCTCTTCCATCTCCATTAGTTGGTTTAACCTCTCCTTCATTGTGCCTCTTTTTGTCATGTCGGTGATTGTTGCTACGTGCATACTGGGTACCAGAAATTCTAATGGTACTATTGCTTCCTTCCCATACACTAATTTGGATGGTGTTTGTCCTATAAACTTCTTGCATGTAGTCTTGTATTCCCACAATACTGCTGGTATTTTTAAGTCCCAATCATCCATGTTGACATTGCAGATCTTTGTCAAATCATTCTCGAAAATTTTATTGAAGGCTTCCATTGTTCCATTTTCCTGAGGATGGTAAGGTGTACTCTTCTGGTGATAGACTTGAAACTCCTCAGTCATAGCTCTAATAGTATTGTTGATAAAGTGAGTACCTTGGTCACTCATCAAAATTCTTGGACATCCAAATCTGGTTATCACTTGCTCGAACAAGAAGTGTGTCGTTGTCTCTGCGCTGCAATCTTTGACTCGTGCTTCTTCTGCCAATTTGTTAAGTATTATGTCGTAGTAATGATGTATCTTTCTCTTGGCCTTTTTGTTGGTGTATGGATTGGTCCAAAAAATTCTATTGCCCATTTTTCAAATACCTGTAAAGTTACTTGTGGTCTCAGGGGCATCTCATCCCTTCTGTTGGGTTTGCCAACCCTCTGACATACATCACATTTCTGAAAATATTCTTTGGAATCTTTATGAATTTTTGGCCACCATAATCCTGCATGCAATACCTTTTGCGTGGTAGATTTTCCTTCATGATGTCCTCTAGTTATTCCCTCATGAGTTTCTGCCATAATTCTAGGCCTTTCATGCTCTAGTACACGCCTTCTCAAAATGTTTTCTACGCCCATTTTATATAAGTTCCATGCAATCTGTTGATAGGATGCAACTCTAACTACCAGATTTTTCTTCTACACAGTACTAAATTACTATGGCGCAATCCCTATTCTTAAGTATTGAATAATATCAGCAAAATATTCATCATCTATTTGTATTGAAAACAACTGTGCAGCAGGGAAGTTTCCTTCCAAGTTGGTAGGTTCATCTCCATTAATGACCCTTGATAGATGACCAGGTCCTCCATTTAGCTTCTCGGGTTTGACTATTACTTCAAAATCAAATTCTTGAAATAACAATAGCCATCTACAGATCCTCCCCCCTAACACTGTCTTGTAGACTAAATATTTTAAGGCATAATGATCTGTGAACATCTTAAAGTGCTTACCTAATAAATAGTGCTTGAACTTTTGAAGTGCATATGCCATGGCTAAGCCTTCTCTTTCTTTTCTATTATAGTTATGCTTTGATTCTGACAATTTTCTGCTTGCAAATGCTATAGGATGGTGTAAATCTCCTACTCCTAGTTGTGCCAGAATTGCTCCAAGTGCTATGATTGATGCATCTACATGCACATGAAATGTCTTTTCCCAGTTTGTGAATACTAGGATAGGTGTTGTGACCATATTTTCTTTTAAGGTGTCTAACCCTCGTTGACAGTCCTCATTCCACTGAAATATGAAATCCTTCTTTAGCAGTTTTTCCATTGGCGTAGTAATCTATGCATACCCCTTTATGAACTTTCTGTAATAGCATGTATGTCTGAGTGTTTCTCTCAATTTGCGCATTGATTTTGGTGGTGGTAAATTGACAATGATTTCAATCTTAGCAGGATCCACTAGTAACCCTTGTTTGCAGACTATATGTCCCAACAGTATCCCAAAAGGTGTTCCAAAAATGCACTTCTTGATATTCAATGATATCTGACACTACCTGCATCTTTCCAACATTATCCTTAATACTTCCACATGATCTTTTAATAGACTATATACAGTCCAGTCATCTAGATATACTTCCAAGAGATGATGTATAAAATATTTAAAAGAAGCTATGACTACTCTTGAAAATATGGTTGGTGCAATCTTCAACCCAAAAGGCATGACTGTGTACTGGTAGGATCCCCATTCTATGGAAAACATTGTCTTATACTTGTCTTCTGGGGCTATCTTGATCTGATGGTAACCTGAGAATCCATCTGTAAATGAATATGCTTCCTGGACTCCCACATTCTGTAATACCTCATCTGTGAAAGGGGTAGGAAAAGGGTCATGTAGGCAAGAATCATTCATTTTTATTAAATCTACACAAATCTTTACCCCCCACTTGCTTCTTTTCTTGCACTACCATGGGAGTTATCCATTCAGATTCCTCTATTGGTTCTATGATACCAGCTTCCAACATTTTGTCAATTTCAACCTTCACTTTCTTCTTATATAATGGATTTATTCTATAAGGTCTTTGTCTGATAGGTCTTACTTCAGGTTTGATAGGTATCTTCATCTCTCCTATCTCTCCTTCTATGCCTTTCATTTATGTAAAGGTCGTTGGGAAAAAGTCATTGTATTCGCACAGTAAATGTGTTATTCTTTCCATTGTTTGTTCATCCCAATAGTTTCCAATACTGGCCATTTTAGGATTATCGATCATCCCAATGTTGACTTTATTCACCTTGAGTGGTGCATAAAATTCCTCTGACTCCAGAGAAGGACCTTCCACCTCTCTTTCTCCTTCAATTTATATAATTTGAATGTTGCATGGGTCATGTTCATCTGGTACTTCTTCCACATGATCGCATGACAGTAGTTATTTGGTTGTCTGTCTATTTTGTTGTTGATACTCTGACATGAGTTCAACCTTGGGTTCATCAATAAATATCACATCATTTATTTGCTTCAGCATTGAATCAATGTTGGCGTTCTCATGTTCAATTGAGAAGGTTCCTACAAAATTCGGTTGTAGTGTTTTCCATTCATTAGTACCTCTATGCATCTCCTGGTATACATGCCAGTTCTCTAGAATTCCTTCCAGTGCATGGATTAAGTGATGAGGTCATTCTTCTGATGGTGTCATCCTCCATAATGTCCTACACTTCTCCAAATTTTCTATTGGTGTCCCCTGTCCATCATATCTCTGTATTTTATTACTCCCCTACTCTGCACAGAATCTAATGCACATTGGTCACTTACATTGGTATCAGTCCTTAACTTTTTCTTTGTGCGTACCCCACCATCTTGCAGGTGTTTCCTTGAGTGTAATGTCCAAGGCTAAGATCCTATGATTCTCTAACACTTAGTCTTCGTATCTTGTTAGGAATTATTCTAAGTCATTTATGCCATGAAAAATGGGAGGTACTCTTATTTATGTGCCAACCCATCTTACTGAGCGGTCTATTCTTGTGCACCTTCATTTGGAGATTTCATGTAATATCTGCTACCAATTCTCCAAACTTGTATATGAGTCAGAAGCACATGATGTAATGTTTCTCTATATGAGTACCCCATCTGTAGTTGGGTTAACATAATCTTATTTTCATGCGGTGGTTCTGTACAGTTGGTTGATTTCCTCCATATCTAAACAAGTGGGTTCCACAAACCGCTCTCTTTCTGAAGGATCTAATGGCGCAATGAATCTGTATTCTCCTAATTTGAATGTCATCTTCCTTGTCTTCAATTTAGTATGGTTTGGTTATCAAATTCTCAATCCAAGCCAAGCAATGTTGGATAAGGTGTTGTGCCATCTACTATTTATATCACTTCAAAGTTTGCTTTAGTGCACACTCCATCCATATCTATTGTCACACCTTTTAGCCTTCCAATTGGTAGGACTATGTGTTGATTTTCTAATTTCAACTGGACAGTTGAATAGCCTAGTGTGGTATATCCCATACACTTCCATGTCTTCTTGGGTAACACATTTACCTCAGAGCCTAAGTCCAGTATAATATCTCCCATATTGAAATCTTCATTATTAGCATTCAGTCTAAATTCCCTACTTGTTCTCCTTCTTGTATGGATATGATTGATTGTTTTCCTCTCTAACTTCCCCTCTACCTCTGTGTTACATATTTCTAACATATTTTTCAAAACTTTAATAGATGATGGATCATTCAGTAGCTTAACATAGGTTTTCAGAAAATTATTTATGGTACTTACTTTCCCTAACGGTTGTGCTTCACTGGTGTGGTCCATTGATGAGGGAATTTCATACATTGGTATGTTATGATTATACTGCACAGTTGATGTAGACACAACATCCTTCTTGAGGAACTCCTGCCTTTCCTCCTTGAATGTTTATTTTTCTTTCTCCGCATCAAAATTCTTTTACGGTTCATTATTCTTCTTCACCCATTGGTGTTGCATTGGATCATGTCTTACTACGTCAGGTCCTGTCTTAGCTCATCCATGCGTTACTATGTTGATATTTATTCCATCATCCTTGGATTATGCAGAGATCCATTGAACATTTTGATTGCTCTCGTTCCTTTTTTCTTGAATTTTTCCCAAAAGTGTTGGGCATTCTTTTGTGTCTTGGTCTATTGCGTGACAATACATACATGTCGCAGGAGGAAGTGGAAATTCCCTTACTGTTGGCATAGGGGCATACCAAGGGTTCAACGCTTTGACAGTGCACCAACAAAAACCTAACTACCGACCCTTTCAGAAACACCTGCGAAGCAAATGAAGTCTCACCCGAGGTAGAGGCAGGGGTGGTTGCAAGACTCAGGTGTGTGCAACATTAGCTGGGACACAGATCTGCGATTCTTACTCTTATCAAGCACATTAGCATGGATCATTCATCAATATTTAACCCACATGGCACTCCGCAGATGGCACAGAGCACCACAACATTCACTTAGTTTTAGGTTAAGTTAGAACTTAGCAACAATAACATAGGTTTAGCACTCAGCACTTTCATATATGTCAGATATACACCCATACATATAAGAAGCACAAAGCAAAGTGGATCTATCTAAGTATATCATAGCAAAGCACATAGCATAATCATATCAAAGCACAACACATGGAAAGAACCCAACATGTTAGGTCGAAGCACTGAGCACAACACACAGAGTTATCGTGGTTCACCCCCACACTGGGGCTACATCCACAAAGTCTTATTCTTCTTTATTAGCTTTGGTCAATCAAGTTACAGCACAGATCTCACACTTGTACTCTGCATAGGACAAGAGTTCTGCACTCACCTTGCCAGATCCTCCTTCCCCGAGTAGATCAAGAACAGAGCTTTCTTACAATTCGTGCACTCAACACTTACAGCACTTGCACTCAGCTCTGCAAGTCGGTCACATAATATACACAAATCCTTTACTAGCACTTAGCTTATCTTCTCGCCCTCTCTTACATTGCTTAGCTACTTATTTATACTTTACAAAATAGGCCTAAACATGGGTAAACCCATGGGCCGACATCCCTTTCCCATTACATTAACCCAAAACCCTAAAAGGGCCCCAAAAGTGGGTTGAGATCCCGTGATCTCTGCTTCACCTGGCGCTCCATCTTTGACAACCTGTTGAAGTCCAAAATGGTCAAATATGGCCAAGTGTTCCTCAAAACTTGGTCAAGGGCCAACAGGCCCCCAAAACTCACCTTTGATTTGTCCCGAGTCAGTCCAGTCTGATCAACTTCGCTTTGAATGTCTCGAGATTATCCCGAGCTACTTCAACCTGCTGCAATGCGACAACCTCTTGCTCAATGAACTCCTGGATCACTGCGTTGTTTACTGGTACTTCCATGTGTTGTTTTGTGGTGATCACAACCTGTTCAAGCTCGGTTGCCTGGCTCTCAACTTCAGTGAACAGTTGGCATGCTTTCTCTTGGAGTGGTTGAATTCGTTGAGAGACTTCCATCACTTTACTTTGCAGCATGTGTACCTGTTGTTGGGAATTGCGTTGTTCTGGAAATTGCTTCATTCTTTTAACTGGGGTCAAGGCCTTCAGCTGTGCCTGTAGAGTCTCTGCATATTGTTTTGCTTCTTGGAGTTGTGCCTCTAATGTCTTCAATTCTGGGTTCTTTGTGAGGTTCTCATAAGTCTGGGCGCTTCTAGCGCTCAACTGCTTACATTCCAAAGCCAAGGTTTTTAACCTGTCAACTGTGCTACGGGCAGTTGCCTCCCTTAGATCTCTTACTTCTTGGGGAGTCTCAGGAACGGTATGAAGTTCTAGATCTATGATGCATTATTGCAGTTGTTGGATTACTTCTTCAAGTTGTGCCACCTATTGTGGGACACGTTCTTCAATTTTCACTTCAATGACTGTCACAGAGTGAAGTGCTTTGTGAACTCATTCCTGTACATCAAGTTGCTCTGCTAGCAATTGGTCCTTGCTCTGTTGTAACTATGTTTTCTCCTCCTCCCACTTCGCTTGTAAGGCAATTTTTTCCTGTTATGCCTTCCTCTGTTGTACTATAAGTGCGCTTTGTACTTGTGCCAAAGCCTGGGTGGCTTGCGCTGTTTCTTCTTGACTTTCTTGGCAATATGGCGTAATTGGGGTGGCTCGTTGCCTGTTCTTGCTGTTCCCGTTGTCAAGGGAATAGTAGAAATGGTTCAGCTGGACTAGAATGCCTGCTGCACTTCTTGAAGTTCACCCGTGAGTCGGCTGAATATCTCCTCCTACTTTGCTTCTTTCCTTTCTGAGATCTCTAGTGAGGCATCATTCAGCGCAACGATCAAGAAGTCGAAGTCATCCTGTGTGAGGGTAATCTTAAACGTAGTCTGGGTGGCCTTATTTTTCTTTTGGTATGAGGGATTTGGTGGGATGACCTTCCTTTTCTTAGAGGGATCCTCCTCCTCTCTAGGCAAAGTAACCTCGCCTTTTTTTTTCTCAACCTCTGTGCCACCTAGTTCTTCACCATCACCTCCCTGCGCAGGTGAGATCGAAGTAGTCTTCATGGATGTGCTATGGATATCTTGAACTTCATCATTTGTCTTAGTCTTTCTCGGTCCAGGTGTATCCAGTATAGCTTCAGGGATTTCCATGTCGAATATTTCTGCGGGGTCCGCTGGAACAAGGAGGTCTGCCAACCATTCCTTGGCAATCTGCTCCAAGTATTCTTCTATCAATTTGTAGTACGACTGGAGTTTTTGTTTATGATCATCAGTGTGCTCTATGATATAGGTGAAGTGGCAGTCTGTGCTAAATTTGATCAAAGGTCTAAACCTATGAAGTGTGTTTAGTGTGAGGCGCGGTGTAGACTAGATTGCATTCTTGAATTGGTTGTAATAAGCGTGGAAGTCGGCATTGGAATTCCACTGCTTGTTCATGTCGTTGGAGTACCACAGCGTACAGAACTTCACTGTAAGATACCAGATATAATAAATATGAAGAATAGAAATAAAATGCTAGAAATGGCAGAATAACACGAATATAACCAGCATAATCTCCACAATAACACAATAATGATGTAAGAACAACAACATAAATAACACTTTGATTTAGAAAGTAATGTTCACGGGCCTCTTCGAGGAGGCAACCTCCAGTTGAGCAGCGTTCTGTTACAATAATATCCAAGCTAGGGTTTTCATACCCTCGACCCTTATTTATACTAAATATGTCTATCAAGAGAAGCATCTAGAGGAAGATCCTTCTAGAAGCAGAAGCTTCTATTAGGTCTTCTTACATCCACCTTATTCTATTTTATTGAAAGGCCTTATTAATATTGACCTTTATTACCTATGAATATATTGATATACCTATGTGCGGGTTAGGACCCTAACATGTCCTCCCCCTTAAAAACAACCTTGTCCTCAAGGCTTGAGATGTGGAAACTGCTGCAGAATGGTAGTTAGTTCCCAAGTGGCATCTGTTGGAGTCGTATCTTTCCACTAGACTAGCACTTCCTTGATGGTTCTCTGACACAGGCGACACTCACGCTGGTCCAAAACTGCTTTTGGTTGTATCCAAATGGATCCTTCTTTAGCTAACTCTGGAAGGTTGGTTTGAATTTGGCACCTAGTTCCAATCATCTTCTTTAAGCATGAAACATGAAAAATAGGATGTAGCGTTGACTGACTGGGCAGAGCTAACTGATATGCGACTTGTCCCACACGCTTGAGAACTGTATAAGGACCATAAAATTTGGGCTCTAGCTTCTGACAATGCTCAGCCTTGAGGGAAGTTTGCTTCTATGGTTGCAGTCGCAGAAACACCTGATCCCCTTCTGCAAATTGATGTTCAGAGCGATCTTGATCTGCTTGTTGCTTCATGTGATTCTGTGCCATGACCAGGTTCTATTTAAGGGTACTAAGAATATCCTCTCGAACTATAAGTGTTTGGTCAACCGCCTGGACCTTCAAGGTACCCAGTAAGTATGAGAGAACTAAAGGTGGCTTCTGTCCATATACCGCTTCAAAAGGAGTCATGCGAGTAGCTGTATGGTAGGAAGTGTTGTACCACCATTCGGCTAGGGGTAACCATTGAGCCCACTGATGTTGTTTTTCAAAGGCAAAACACCTCAGATATGTTTCCAAACACTTGTTGACAACTTCCATTTGACCATCAGTCTGGGGATGATAAGTTGTGCTGAGATGAAATTGGGTGCCCTGTAGCTTAAACAGTTCTTGCCAAAAATTGCTTGTGAAAGTTGGGTCACGATCAGAAACAATAGAATGCGGCATGCCATGTAGCTTGAAGACCTGGTCCATGAAAATTTGAGCCACCATGGAGGTAGTAAATGGGTGTTGAAGAGCGCAGAAATGAGCATACTTGGAAAGGCGATCCACAACCACCATTATGACTGATTTATTCCCCGATTTGGGTAAGCCGGTAATAAAGTCCATAGAGATATCCTTCCAAATAGTAGGTGGAATCGGAAGCGGTTGTAGTGTTCCCGGATATTTGACTGTTTCTCCCTTGTTGCGTTGACACACCTCACATTCAGTGACAAAATTATGGATGTCATGTTTCATACCATCCCAGAAAAAGGAACGTTTGACCCTGTCATATGTTTTGGTGAACCCTGAGTGCCCCGCTATGGGTGTAGCATGAAGCTCAGAAAGTACCATGGATTTAAGCTTTGATTGTTTACTTAAATACAAACGGCCTTTGTATCGAAGCTCATCCTAGAGCCAGGAGTACCCTGGGGGAGCCAGAGCCTTGGTCTGCAATTGTTGGATCAAATGAAAAATTTTGGGATCTTGAAGCCATTCCTGGCACACAGCTTGGAGCCAATTAGGTACAATGAAGGAAAGAGAAAAAATGGATCCTTCTTCTTTATATTTTCGGGACAATGCATCTGCCACTACATTGTCTTTGCCCTTCTTGTAATTGAATAATCATATCCAAAGATCTTAGTCACCCATTTTTGTTGCTCCAGGGAGGAAATGCATTGTTCCAGAAAGTACTTGAGGCTTTGATGGTCGGTCTTAATTTGGAAGCGTTGCCCCAAGAGATAAGGGTGCCACAAATCAAAGGCATACATAATAGCCAATATTTCCTTTTCATAAATGGGTTTTCCAGGATTCCTTCCAGACAGTTGCTTGTTGGTGAAGGCCAAAGGTCGACCCTCTTGCATAAGGACTGCGTCGATTCCTTTCCCTGAGGCATCACATTCTAACACAAAGGTCTTTGTGAAATCAAGAAGGGCTAGAACCAGAGGGGTGCACATGGTCGTCTTCAAGGTTTGAAAAGCTTGAGTAGCGGCTGGAGTCCAAGTGAAAGAGTTATTTTTTAGGAGAGCAATGAGAGGTGTTGCAATCTTTCTGTAGTTCTTAACAAACTTGCGATAATACCCTATTAAGCCCAGAAATCCATGCAAGATTTTGATAGTCTTTGGGTGCGGCCAGTCTTGCATAGCTTCAATTTTTTTCAGATCCACCCTGATGCCATCTTTTCCAACTAGATGACCCAAGTATTCTACTTCTGAGGCACCAAAAGCACATTTAGACTATTTCAGGAAAAGTTGGTGCTGAGAGAGTAGATGGAGAACTTGATCCACATGAGTAAGATGGTATGTCCAGGTTTTTCTATAGATGAGGATATCATCAAAGAAAACTAAGACAAAATGATGGAGAAAGGGACGGAAGACATGATTCATGAGGCTTTGGAAGGTGGAGGGGGAATTACACAAGCCAAAGGGCATGACCAAAAACTCATAGTGGCCCTCATGAGTGTGAAAGGTTATCTTGGGAATGTCTTCCTCTTTCATACATAACTGGTGATAGCCCAAGCAAAGATCAAGTTTAGTAAATAATTGGGTGCCACTCAATTCATCCAGGAGGTCATCAATGAAAGGAATGGGAAGTTTGTCTTTAATGGTCAGTTTGTTGAGGGCATGGAAGTCAAGACACATTCTCCAAGAACCTTCTTTCTTCAGGACCATGACTACAGGAGAAGAGTAAGGGCTCGTAATAGGATGGATAACGTCTACATTAAGGAGTTCCTGGACCATTTTCTCAATTTCATTTTTTTTTGAAAAGGTGTGGCAATATGAACGGATATTGGGAGGAAGGCTTCCGGGTACAAGGGGAATGGAGTGATCATGAACATCGCGGGAAGGAGGGAGTCCTTGGGGAGTGGAAAATACCATTTGATGTTTAGAAAGGAGGGCTTGGAGGTCATGTGGCACTGGGGATGTCTCTGTTTCTTGTATGGCATGGAGTTGGGCAATGACACCAGAATGACCTTTTTTTAGCAGCTTTTCCATGCGATGGGAACTAATGACCTCAGGTGAACCAACAGTGATGCCTTGGAATTTATATTGGTGGCCTTCCTGGTCGAATTGCATGGTTAATGCCTTAAAAACCATGAGAATGGGACCCAAAGTTCTTAGCCAGTCTGCACCCAGCACAATGTCACAACCATCCATGTCGATAGCAAACATATGGGATTTTAGGTGGTAGTCACCAATTTGGAGACGCACATTTTCACAGCGCCCTCCAAATTTCATGGAACCACCATTGGCAATCATGATTTGGAAATTGTTGACAACATGGATGTAGCAATGAGTTTCTTGGGCAATGCGGTGATGGATAAAATTATGGGTGATTCCACTATCAAACAGAATGATGACCTTCCGATGATTGATGTAACCAATTAACTTGAAGGTTTGGGGAGTGGAGAAGCCAGTGAGAACATTGAGGGAAATGATGGGTTCTACTTTGGGAGGGTCTGAGGGAGGGGTTATGTCAGTGATTTCAGGTGACTCAGACACAAGGGGAGTTTCAACATCCTCTTCCAAAATATCCTTAGAGATGGCCATAAAAAGATTTTGTTCTTTACACTTGTGGCCCGGGAAATATTTGTCATCACAACTATAACAAAGGCCTTTGAGTTGGCATTCATCCATTTCATCCCTAGTCAATTTTTGGATCTTTAATGGGTGGGGGGAGTAGTGGGAGTGACGGGTTTAGGGCGAGAGATAAAGGAGGGTTTTTGATTTTGAGAGGATACAACCTGTTGTGCTTCTTTATCTATTTTAGTAGCCTCCACCCAACTCGAGGGTCAAGCCATGAGGACATGGGCCCGAATCTCCTCCTTGAGGCCACTGATAAAACACTCTCAAAAGAAAGCATCAGTCGTGCCCTCTGTTCAAAAATCTAGGCGCTCAAAGGCAGCTATGAAGTCTTCTATTGTTCCTGATTGTTTCAACTTTGTCAAATGGCCCAAATGGTTGGTGTCTATGTCAAAGCATTCATAAAGCTCAATCACAAATTGGGTCCAAGCAATATACCCTTGACGGGAAGCTTTTCTCCATTACCACCATTGCCAACATTCTTGATCTATATGGAGAACACCATACCGGAGCTTGGCCAAGTCATCTATGATGTCGTATAAAGAGAAATAATGTTCCATTTGGGTGACCCAACTAGTGGAGTCCGAGCCATCAAATTTGGTCACATCCACCCGCAGAAGGCGTAGGTCACGTTGAAAGTGATGGGGCTAAAAGGTATGGGAATGGGAGGAATGTTTGCCTTCGGTCTTTGGAGGTGGTTCAAAGAAAGGGTCATCTGTAGGGACCTTCAGTTTGGTGCAGAGTGACGCAAAGACAGATTCAGGTTGGGTGGTCAGTTCTTGTTTGACTTCCTCCATTGAGGATTGGATGGTTGTATTTATGGTTGTATTGATGGATGAATCGATGGAGGCAATAGTAGCACTGAGTTGTTTCACTTCTTTTTGGGTCTCGAGGAAACCATATTGCAAGGTGTTGAAGCAAGTTTCTAGATCTTGGCTACGGGTATGGGCCATGAGGATGGGTGAACTGAAAAGGGGTGGGCGGGGTCAAACATTTTGCCGAAAAATGATATGGATGAATGTGATAAGGACAAAGAGATGAATCCAATGGAATAGGTCTCAAATAATGGTGAAAGAATTTCCAGACCATTTTTATTTTTTTTTTACACCTGCGGAGTTATACTCCGGTCTGAAGAATACTATAGTGATGAAATCCCTAAATTCTTAACCAGAAAGAAATGTGTATTTACTTGGCAACCTGAACACAGTTGTGCGGCAATAGATCTGGTCTGTTTTAATTTATTTATGTTTCTGTCCCCCAAGGGTTAGGTATTCAAGGGTTCTACAGACAATGGTTTTCCCTGTGCTATATCTCTCTGATATACGTGCGGGGTCCAACAGTAGCACTTGGCCCAATATATCAGGGCAATAACTAAGGAGGATAGATCGTACCCTTAGTCATACTACCCGAATACCCAGGTACTAGAAAGTATCTTCCCAAGTGTTGTTCTCGGTGACACTATAGCAGTTCGACGGCCGATAGGTTTATCTAAAGAGGGCTTCAGGAAATCTAGGTCAATCCGTACATAGGTGTTGTCTGATGCGCTACCACTCGAAGGGGTACCAACAGGGGTTACAAGGGTGGCCAAAAGATGTGCGCTTAAGAACCACTTGTATTTTCTACGTGTATGAATCCCTCAACCACGGGTTTATGCGCGTAATTCCAGATCTCTATGGCTTAAAGACGCCGGAATACGTCTCTACCCTGAAAAAAAAAAAAACCCACAAATTCTGCCAAGGAAAGTGCTCTGATACCACTTGCAAGATACCAGATATAATAAATATGCAGAACAGAAATAAAATGCTAGAAATGGCAGAATAACAGTAATATAACCAGCATAATCTCCACAATAACCCAATAATGATGTAAGAACAACAACATAAATAGCACTTTGATTTAGAAAGCAATGTTCATGGGCCTCTTCAAGGGGGCAACCTCCAGTTGAGAAGCACTCTGTTACAATAATCTCCAAGCTAGGGTTTTCATACCCTCGACCCTTATTTATACTAAATATGTCTATCAAGAGAAGCATCTAGAGGAAGATCCTTCTAGAAGCAGAAGCTTCTATTAGGTCTTCTTACATCTTCCTTATTCTATTTTATTGAAAGGCCTTATTAATATGGACCTTTAATACATTTGAATATATTGATCTACCTATGTGCAAATTAGGACCCTAACATTCACGGCCAGTGGTTCGAAGGTTTCGATATCCGGAAAAGTTGCACCTTCTGGTAGCTCCAAGGTGATGAAAGCAATGACTATGAGCAACCAACTAAAGTGGAACGCATGTCCTTGGTCTTGTGCTTATGTGCAGTCAATCTCTAGCTGATTTACAAGGTACTTCACCTAGTTCATTTGTAGTCCCTCTGAGCACTTCCCTGCGAGGTCAACTACAAATCCAGTCACCTATGTGGGTCTGTTCTTGCGGCCTAACTTCCTTGCGATCATCTGGAAACTGAGGCACACTGCTGCATTCTCGATGGAGGCTACCTTGTAGCCTCGCGTTCCCTTCTCTACATCGCCATATGTGTCTTTTATTCGTCGGGCAAGAGCACGATCTACGGTATTTCCAGGGTAAAACTCCTACGGGTCAGGGTCCTGCATGCTTAGCCATGTGATCTGATTGATCAGAATCGGATCCACAGTAATGTGGTGGTCCAACCATAATATCCTCCATGGTAGCAGGACAACAATAATCTGACGCATGCATTCACTTCCTGATGCCTCCCGAAATGAGGAATATTCATTACATTGAGGAGGGTTGATTGTGCGAGGTTATGGGTCCATTGTTGAGGGACAATATTTGGGTTACTCCCTTTTGTGATAGTTAAGTACTTGCGCAGGGCTAGCATACTGTAAACTTTGTGATCTCCAAGGTTAAAATCACTAAATTTCAGCGATGTGAGCTTATCCTGGTTAGCACGAACTGTGTGCACCCCTTTCGGGAGGTACGTAGTGACCAAAGCATAGACGAAGTCTCTGGGTACAGTGTCTTGATTCACTGTGCCTCTTAGTGGTGGGATATACTTAGGCAAGATACTTGGGATCCTCTTCACAGTGGCGAAGTCATTTCCGAGCTTAGATCATCTTTTTGAAGGTGGTCGGGATGGTCCTGCTCGAGTAGTGGAGGAGGAAGTAGGCAATTCTCCCGAGAATGATGCATGTACACCTATAGACACTCCTCTCTCTGACATGACTCTCTCAGTCATTAAGTCAATTAAAACTTCTTCAACTATTTTCTCGGCAGCGTTGAGCTCGTCCAACATACAAGCTTGGGTCAGCTAGCTCAGGTGCAAAAGGAATTCAGAGACTACAGTGAATAGTATGGGAACAAGGCAATGATCTCATGGTGAATTAATCTCAAGTTTCATGCTCAAATTCTCACTTAGAAAAAAGTATTCTCAATGCGTGGCATGATGGACTAAGTAGGGAAACTTAGCAACGGTTATGATCTTTCATTAACTCTTGTTCGACCCGTTATGGCATGTTTTAGCGGTTGGATGATGAACCTTTATTGCTTTTCTTCTTATTCGAAGCAGAAGTCGAATGGATATATCAGCCCCAACATCTATATTGCTTCGTCATGGTGAAGTAATCTATGTCGTTGTTCGGATATCTCGGCGAAGCTCCAATTCTACAATTTTTCTTTCTGTGAAGTATCCTCTACAACCTCTTGTAAGCTTACAATATTAGCCCTTTTATTTCTTAACTTTCTAGCCTTCTTCCCAGTGAGCTTCATCTCAGTAATGCTTTTACCATTCTGATGCTTATCTTCTGTGGTCTTAGTTACTTCGCGCTGTTGAAATTTTTTCCTAGGGCTCCTGGATAATACTTCTTTTGTATCGAAAATAGGTAACTCAATCTTCTACGGATCCTCTAGTGTTCTCTTAGCCTCGACATCGAAGTTTCTAGTATTAAATATCTGCGATCTACTCTTCTGTTCTTCAATCAAGTGCGTGATCCTTCTGGTCATAAAGTCTTTTAACTCTTGCTTCTTCTGTTCCAAAACTTTTTCTTCCTCTTTTCGTCCGGTTTGTTCTCTATCAATCCAAGGTTTTCCTATAAGCATGGTAAACGGGGCGTTGTCTTGAAAAAATTTAATAATCTCAAAGTCTTCCTCTGTCGAAGTTCCATTGACAGGCATAGGTATCCAGGCGAGCCTTCCACATTGGTTTACTAGCTTTCCTCTGAATAAACTTGTCCCTCCTAGGGAAGGGATCATGGCAGGCTTTCCTATAGCTTCCCAAGTTCTTTCTGGCATAATGTTCACTTGTGTTTCTTCATCAAGAACACAGTTAATGTCAAAGTCCCCTATTCTTGCTTAGAATTGCTCCTTTTCTTTGAATATATCTGGTAATCGGATATCTTTATGTTCCTTCAAGTTTTCTTTTATCCGTATTAATATTTTCTCTAATTCTTGTTGGGTTTCTGCCTTTTCTGGATCTTCCTTCTAGTCTTCTTGATTCAGATTCATTCTTTCCAACTTAGCGATCATTCTAGGGAAATCCAATACGTCGTGGTCCAAAGCTTTGCAACAGAGACAACTAGGTTTTCTCCCAAGGCATTCCTTAGCAAGATGTCTTGGTCTTCTTCAACTGTAACAAAGAATTAATCCTCTCTTTCTCTTCAATGATCCCCAACTCTTCTTGTACTGCGCACTAGGATCATAATGGCTAGCCTGCAAAAATTTCTTTCTAGGATCCTGCATCCACTTGTTAGTCCAGACATTCTTTCTATGCATAGGTATAACATATCTATCATTATACTTATCAGATCTATTCATATCAAACTTTCTTTCATCTATTAATGCCCTAGTTTTTAAGATAGGACATAATCTATCAAACATACCTAGAACCATGCTCTAGAAGAAAACAATTTCACTTATCTTACCTCTATAGAGCACAAAGCTTCCAGATCTAAAAACTTTTGACTATTCTTACTTTATTAGAGCACAGAGCTTACAGATCTTACCTCTTTTCTGCAGATATGACTTCTTTCTTTCATAAATTTCCACTTTTACTTTTCTTAGAGCACAAAGCATTCATATATCACTTCTTTTCTTCGTATCTGATCTTCCTTTCTTCAGATCTGACCTTATTCCTGGCACAAAGCTTCACAGGTCGAGTAAAAATCTGCGCACTAGGGCAACAGATCTATGCACAGAGTTTTCTTTTGCACAAAGTTTCTTCTTCCTCAGTTCCCATCAATCACAGTTTCATGTTCCAGCAACAGAACCATTTTTTGGTATAGGGGAAGACCCAGGGTTCAACGATTCAACAACACACCAAAAAAATCCTAACTATCGGCCCTTTCGGCAACACCTGTGAAGCAGATGAAGTCTCACCCGAGGTAGAGGTAGTGGTGGTTGCAAGACTCAGGTGTCTACAACCTTAGCTAGGACACAGATCTGTGATTCTTACTCTTAGCAAGCACTTTAGCATAGATCATTCATCAATATTTAACCCTTATGGCACTTCGCAGATGGCATAGAGCACCGCAGCATTCACTTAGATCTAGGTTAAGTTAGAACTTAGCAACAACAACATAGGTTTAGCACTCAGCACTTTCATATATGTCAGATCTACACCCATACATATAAGAAGCACAAAAAAAAGTGGATCTAAGTATATCATAGCAAAGCACATAGCATAATCATATCAAAGAACAACACATGGAAAGAACCCAACACATTAAGTCAAAGCATCGAGCACAACACATAGAGTTACCATGGTTCACCCCCACCCTGGGGCTACGTCCACAAAGTCTTCTTCTTCCTTATTGGCTTTGGTCAATCGGGTTACAGCACAGAGCTCACACTTGTACTCTACATAGGACAGGATATCTGAGCGCACCTCACCAGATACTCCTTCCTTGAGTAGATCTAGCATAGAGCCTTCTTACATCCGTGCACTCAGCACTTACATCACTTGCACTCAGTTCTACAAGTCGGTCACACAATATACACAAAGCCTTTACTAGCACTTAGCTTATCTTCTCGCCCTCTCTTACATTGCTTAGATACTTATTTATACTTTACAAAATAGTCCTAAACATGGGTAAACCCATGGGCTGACATCCCTTTCCCATTACATTAACCCAAAACGCTAAAAGGGCCCCAAAAGTGGGCCGAGATCCTGTGATCTCTACTTCGCCTGGAACTCCATATTTGACTAGTTGTTGAAGTCCAAAAATGGTCAAATATGACCAAGTGTTCCTCAAAACTTGGTCAAGGGCCAAGAGGCCCCCAACACTCACCTTTGATTCGTCCCGAGTCAGTCTAGTCTGATCAACTCCACTTCGAATGTCTCAAGCTTGGATCGAGCTACTTCGACCTGCTGCAGTGTGACAACCTCTTTCTCAGTGAACTCCTGGATCACTGCATCATTTACTGGTCCTACCATGCATTGTTCTGCGGTGATGACAACCTGTTCAAGCTTGGCTACCTGGCTCTCAACTTCAGTGAAGAGTTGGCATGATTTCTCTTGGAGTGGTTGAAGTCGTTGAGAGACTTCCATCACTTTATTTTACATCATGTGTACATGTTGTTGGGAAGTGAATTGTTCTGGAAATTGCTTCATTCTTTCAACTGGGGTCAAGGCCTTCAACTGCGCCTGAAGCATATCTGCATGCTTCTTTGCTTCTCGGAGCTATGCCTCTAATGTCTACAATTATGGGTTCTTTGTGAGGTTCTCATAAGTATGGGCGCTTATAGAACTTAGCTGCTTACATTCCAAAGCCAAGGTTTTTAACCTGTCAACTGCACTACGCGCAGTTGCCTCCCTTAGATCTCTTACTTCTTGGGGAGTCTCAGACACGGTACGAAGTTCCAGGTCTGCGATGTGCTGCTAAAGTTTCTAGATTACTTCTTCAATTTGTGCCACCTGCTGTGGGACATGTTCTTCAATTTTCACCTCAATGACCATCACAGAGCGAAGTGCTTTGTGAACTCGTTCATGTACGTCAAGTTCTCTGCTAGCAATTGGTCCTTGCTCTGCTATAATTGTGCTTTCTCCTCCTCCCACTTCGCTTGTAAGGAAAGTTGTTCCTATTCTAACTTCCTTTGTTGTACTATAAGTGCACTCTGTACTTGTGCCAAAGCCTAGGTGGCTTTCGTTGTGTCTTCTTGAGCTCATCGAAGGTGAGCTTTAACTTTCTCGGCGATCTGGCGTAATTAGGTGGGCTCATCGCCTCTTCCTATTGTTCCCGTTGTCAAGGGTGTAGTAGAAACGAATTAGCTGGATTGGAGTGTCTGTTGCACTTCTTAAATTTCATCTATGAGTCGGCTGAATATCTCCTCCTGGTTCGCTTCTTTCCTTTCTGCGATCTCTAGTGAAGCATCATTCAACGTAGTGATCAAGAAGTCGAAGTCGTCCTGTGTGAGGCTAGTCTTAATGTAGTCCGGGTGGCCTTATTTTTCTTTTGGGATGAGGTCTTTGGTGGGGTGACCTTCCTTTTCTTAGAGGGATCCTCCTCCTCTCTAGGCAGAGTAACCTCGCCTTTGTTTTTATCAACCTCTGTGCCACCTAGTTCTTCACCATCACCTCCCTGCGCAAGTGAGATCGAAGTAGTCTTCGTGGATGTGCTATGGATATCTTGAACTTCATCATCCGTATTAGTCTTTCTTGGTCCAGGTGTATCCATTATAGCTTCAAGGCTTTCCACGTCAGATATTTCTGCGAGGTCCACTGGAACAAGGAGGTTCGCCAACCATTCCTTGGTAATCTGCTCCAAGTCTTCTTCTGTCAATTTGTAGTATGAATGGAGTTGTTGTTTGTGCTCATCTGCACGCGCTGTGATATAGGTGATGTGGCAGTCCACACTAAATTTGATTAAAGGTATAAACCTATGAAGTGTGTTTGGTGTGAGGCACGGTGTAGACTGGATTGCATTCTTCAATTGGTTGTAATAAGCGTGGAAGACGGCATTGGATTGCCACTGCTTGTTCATGTCGCTGGAGTACCACAGCGTACACAACTTCACGTCTAGTGGTTCGAAGGTTTCAATATCCATAAAAGTGGCACCTTCTAGTAGCTCCCAGATGATGAAAGTGATGAGTATGAGCAACCAACTAAAGTGGAACTTATACCCTTGGTCTTGTGTTTCTCTGCAGTCAAGCTCTAGCTGATTTACAAGGTACTTCACCCAGTTCATTTGTAGTCCCTCTGCACACTTCTCTATGAGGTCAACTACAAATCTAGTCACCTATGTGGGTATGTTCTTGTGAACTAACTTCCCTGCGATCATCTGGCAACCGAGGCGCACTGCTTCATTCTCTATGGAGGCTACCTTGTATCCTCACATTCCCTTCTTTGCATCACCATATGTGTCTTTTATTCACTAGGAGAGAGCGTGATCTGTGGTATTTCCAGGGTAAAACTTCTGCGGATCAGGGCCCTACATGCTTAGCCCTGTTATCCGATTGATCATAATTGGATCCACAGTGATGCATTGTTCCAACCATAAGTATCCTCCGTGGTAGCAAGACAGCAACAATCTGACGCATGCATTCACTTCCTGATGCCTCCTGAAATGAGGAATATTCATTACATTGAGGAGGGTTGAATGTGTGAGTTTATGGGTCCATTGCCGAGGAACAATATTTGGGTTCCTCTCTTTTGTGATAGTTAAGTACTTGCACGGGGCTAGCATACTGTAAACTTTGTGATCTCTAAGGTTAAAATCACTAAATTTCAGTGCTGTGAGCTTATCCTGGTCAGCACGAACTATGCGCACCCCTTTCGGTAGGTATGCAGTGACCAAATCATAGTCAAAGTCTCAAGGTACAGTGTCTCGATTCACTATGCTTCTTAGTGGTGGGGTATACTTAGAAAAGATACTTGGGATCATCTTCACAATGGCGAAGTCATTTTCGAGCTTAGATCATCTTTCCGAAGGTGGTCGAGATGGTCCTACTCGAGCAATGGAGGGGGAAGCTGGAAATGCTACTGAGGACGATTCTTGTACACTTGTAGACAGTCCTCGCTTTGACATGACTCTTTCAGTCATTAAGTCAATTAAAACTTCTTCAACTATTTTCTCAACAACGTTGAGCTCGTCCGACATACAAGCTTGGGTCAGCTAGCTTGGGTGTGAAAGGAATTCAGAGACTACAATGAATAGTATGGGAACAAGGCAATGATCTTAGGGTGAATTAATCTCAGGTTTCATGCTCAAATTATCACTTAGCAAAAAGTATTCTCGGTGCATGGCACGATGGACTAAGTAGGGAAACTTAGCAACAATTATGATCCTTCATTAACTCTTATTCGACCTGTTATGGCGCATTTCAACGGTTGGATGATGAACCTTTATTGCTTTTCTGCCTGTTCGGAGCGGAAGTCAAATGAATATATCGGCCCCAACGGCTATATTTCTTCGTCATGGTGAATTACTCTATGTCGTTGTTTTGATATCTCAGCGAAGCTCCAATTCTCTTTCTGCGAAGTATCCTCTAGAACCTCTTGTAACCTTACAATATTATCCCTTTTCTTTGTTAACTTTCTATCCTTCTTCTGAGTGAGCTTCATCTCAGTAATGCTTTTACTATTCTGATGCTTATCTTCTATGGTCTTAGTTACTTCATGCTGTTGAATTTCTTTCCTAGGGTTCCTGGATAATATTTCTTCTGTATCAAAAATAGGTAACTCAATCTTTCGCGGATCCTCTAGTGTTCTCTTAGCCTCGACATTGAAGTTGCTAGTATTAAATATCTGCGATCTGCTCTTCTATTCTTCAATCAAGTGCGTGATCCTTCTGGTCATAAAGTATTTTAACTCTTGCTTCTTCTGTTCCAAAACTTCTTCTTCCTCTTTTTGTCTGGCTTGTTCTCTATCTATCCAAGGTTTTCCTATGAGCATGGTAAATGGGGCGTTGTCTTCAAAAAATTTAATAATCTCAAAGTCTTCCTCTGTCGAAGTTCCATTGATAGTCATAGGTATTCGGGTGAGCCTTCCACATAGGTTTACTAGCTTTCCTCTGAATAAACTTGTCCCTCCTAGGGAAGGGATCATGGCAGGCTTTCCTATAGCTTCCCAAGTTCTTTCTGGCATAATGTTCACTTGTGTTTCTTCATCAAGAATACAGTCAATGTCAAAGTCCCCTATTCTTGTTTCGACTTGCTCCTTTTCTTTGAATATCTCTGGTAATCAGATATCTTTATGTTCCTTCAGGGTTTCTTGTATCCGTATTAATATTTTCCCTGATTCTTGTTGGGTTTCTGCCTTTTCTGGATCTGCCTTCTAGTCTTCTTGATTCAGATTCATCCTTTCCAACTTAGCGAACATTCTAGGGAAATCCAATACGTCATGGTCCAAATCTTTGCAATAGAGACAACTAGGTTTTCTCCCAGGGCATTCCTTAGCAAGATGTCCTGGTCTTCTACAACTATAACAAAGAGTTAATCCTCTCTTTCTCTTCAATGATCCCCAACTCTTCTTCTACTGCACGCTAGTATCATAATGGCTAGCCTACAAAAATTTCTTTCTAGGATCTTGCATCCACTTGTTAGTCCAGACATTCTTTCTATGCATAGGTATAAAATATCTATCATTATACTTATCATATCTATTCATATCAAACTTTATTTCATCTATTAATGCCCTAGTTTTTAAGCTAGGACAGAATCTATCAAACATACCTAGATCCATGCTCTAGAAGCAAACAATTTCACTTATCTTACTTCTACAGAGCACAAAGCTTCCATATCTAAGAAATTTTTACTATTCTTACCTTTATTAGAGCACAGAGCTTACATATCTTACCTCTTTTATGCAGATCTGACTTCTTTCTTTCAGAAATTTCCACTTTTACTTTTCTTAGAGCACAGAGAGATTCGATGTCACTTCTTTTCTTCATATCTAATCTTCCTTTCTTCAGATTTGACCGTATTCCTGGCACAAAGCTTCACAGTTCGAGTAAAAATATGCGCACTAGGGCAATAGATCTACGCACAGAGCTTTATTTTGCACAAAGTTTCTTCTTCCTCAGTTCCCAACAATCACAGTTTCAGTTCCCGGCAACGGAACCATTTGTTGGAACAGGAGCAGATCTAGGGTTCAATGCTTCAACAACGCACCAACAAAACCCTAACTACTGGCCCTTTCGGCAACACCTATGAAGCAGATGAAGTCTCACCCAAGGTAGAGACAGGGTTGGTTGCAAGATTCAGGTGTCTACAACCTTAGCTGGGACATAGATATTTGATTCTTACTCTTAGCAAGCACTTTATCATAGATAATTCATCAGTATTTAACCTTCATGGAACTTCGCAGATGGCACAGAGCACCGCAACATTCACTTAGATCTAGGTTAAGTTAGCACTTAGCAACAACAACATAGGTTTATCACTCGGCACTTTCATATATGTCATATCTACACCCATACATCTAAGAAGCACAAAGCAAAGTGGATCTATCTAAGTATATCATAGCAAAGCACATAGCATAATCATATCAAAGAACAACACATGGAAAGAACCCAAAAAATTAGGTCGAAGCACCGAGCACAACACACAGAGTTACCATGGTTCACCCCCACCCTGGGGCTACGTCCACAAAGTCTTCTTCTTATTTATTAGCTTTGGTCAATCGGGTTACAGCACAGAGCTCACACTTGTACTCCGCATAGGATAGGAGATTTGTGCACACCTTGTCAGATCCTCCTTCCCTGAGTAGATCTAGCACAGATCCTTCTTACAATCTGTGCACTCGGCACTTACAGCACTTGCACTCAGCGCTACAAGTCGGTCACACAATATACACAAATCCTTTACTAGCACTTATCTTATATTATCGCCCTCTCTTACATTGCTTAGCTACTTATTTATACTTTAAAAAATAGGCCTAAACATGGGTAAACCCATGGGCCAACATCCCTTTCCCATTACATTAACCCAAAACCCTAAAAGGGTCCCAAAAGTGGGTCAAGATCTCGTGATATTTGCTTCACCTGGCACTCCATATTTGACAGGCTGTCAAAGTCCAAAAACGGTCAAATATGACCAAGTGTTCCTCAAAACTTGGTCAAGGGCCAACACTTTCATAATGTCCTGGATGTTGGCATTTTTTGTACACTATTGGACCTTTTCCTCCTCCAAATCCTCCTCTACCTTTTCCTCCACCTCTGTATCCATATCGATCTTCTCATGGTGTGTTGTCTTGAGGTACCTGATTATACTGCATGAGGTTATACTCTCGATGCAAATTTTTATATTGTGGTTGCGTAGTGTTGTACTATTGTTGCACAGTGTTATATGGAGGTGGTACCTAGTTAAAATGAGGTGCATCTTGCCTTGTCATCATTTCTTCCTACACCCTATAGGTATCTCAAGTTCATTCCCTCATCATTTCCCTTGTCCTACAATCTTTATCATCATGTCCCACTGACTTGCAAAAATTGCAGTATGAGCTCTTGGGTACTATCTGGTACTTCTGCATCATTGGAAAATGATATGGATCATTCCCATGTGTCTTACAGATCTCACACCATGGTCCTCCTGTTGGAAAATGGTTTGGTACTCATGTTGCCATGAACTGTGTGAACGTTGGACATTCATTATTGTGGTCTCCTTTTGTCATTCATGTGATACACCAAACAACTTCTCTTTTCTCTTTTCCATTATTCTGGTTAAGATAGAATGTGAGGTTCCTGAGATCCTCCTTCAGTTCTTCTATTGTTGGATCTGTCTTATGATACTGGTTCTCTTCCAATTGTAGGGTTTCCTGTAGAGCCTCTTCTTGAGTTTGGAACTTTTTTTGTCTCATTAGGTATTTCAAATGTGTTAACAATGAATTCATAAAGAGATGTATATGCTACATGTCAGTCATGACATACTTCAATTTACCTTTAATATGTGTAAAGGTCTGATCAATCTCCCAAACATAATCAACTGGTTTCTATCTAATTTAAATCATCTCATTCATATACTAATATTATGAGCTAGGCTTTTGAAATTCATTTATCAGTACCTTCTTCACATCATCAATCGTATTTGTTGTTCCTGGTGGACTATTTATAGCTAGGCTCATATACCAATCTGGTGCACGGTCTCTCAGTGTGATAGCTAACTATGAAAGTTTTGTATCCTTATCTGTGATCTGTTTTTCTTCACATATATTTTCACAGATGAAAAAATTCTTTTCAGGGTCCTCAAATGCCTCTCCCCTAAATTATGATAACCTGATGGTGGGATCATGTCCTTCCATCCTGAACTATGATGAACTACTACCTCCACATGGTGTAGATATTTGAATACTACTTCTTGAACTGTCTCCTCCAGTTGCTACTCCTTGTTTGGATGTACCTCTTGTTGTCTTTCTTCGACTAAAATTTGGTTGTCTAAATGGTGGTGTTCTTTCTTGTGTATTAGTCACACATGGGGTTATGGGTTCCACACTGACACTGAAATGGATGGGAGTTATGCCTTCTGCTCTTTCCCTTGGACCACATATCTTCCTTTCATATGTTGAGCGTAGGATTTCCTCAATATTCTTCATAGAATGGAGATCCTCTACCTCTTTCTCATCACTTTCCAATCCGTCTCTATCGGTAATGGCTCTCTTCTTATTATTCATCTTATATTGTTAGGCTACTCCACTACGTACCTTTACATATGTTTCCATTATCTTCTTTATCTGATCTTCATCCATCATGATTGAGTCCATGGCCTCCTTCTTCTTTCCCTTATCCATCTCTTCCTCCATTTCTCCACCTCTTCTCAGTGCTTCCCCCCTTCCCCCATGCACACAGGGAAGTTTAGTTGTCTGACTCCATCATCATCACATTGTTGCTATACAGTAAAATCTTTATTGAAGTGTACATCAATCTGATATACCTACCTATAGATCCTTTTAGAAACTCATGCTCTGTTGCATTTTAATACTTCGTGGTATCTACTACAAATTCTGTGATAAACCCTACAATGATACTATCTAACCAGAAATCTATTGTACGCATGAATTTGTTGTTAATTTGTTGTAACTACGCGATCTCCATAGGATTCCACTCAACCTGTCTGATTCAATTTGTAGGGTGATTTTATTTTAAACTCAATAGACACTCCTGCAACACATGTGAGAAATCATAGAAAAATACCTCATGCAGGTCACTAAACACGTACTTGTCCAGATATTTGCACGGTGTTATCTTCAGGTTTCTGTTATCCTTCTACACAAATTCAAGCTCCTTTGTTTTCAACCATATTTCGATCTCCTCATTCATTGGGTTCCACGGTCTGGAAATTCCTTTTTTATACCTTCATTCTTTGTGCGATTCCTTCATAGATCCCATTCACTCAATCCCATGCAGTTTCAATTGGAAACAGAACCATTTGTTGGTTATCACTCTTTCTTTTCTACTTCTTGGGATCACCCAGGTTCATATCTGAATAGGTTTCCAAAAAAACCCTCTAAAACTATCGGCCCTTCTGGTAAACCAGAAGGATACACAACACACATAGTACTGTGCAGTCTCACCCAAGATAGTTCTATGGGTGACTACAATGCTCAAGTTCTTGCAATATGGGAAAGAGTGGGTATTTGAGATTATAATTGATCTTCTTCGGGCATTAAACTAGTTAATGAATCTATTATTCTTAAGATCCATTCATCTGTTAAACCCTTGCATGCAATCTAATAGATCTAGATAACTACATATGCGTAAATCGATCATTAACAGGAATTAGATATGATCAACCATTAACAGAAAGTAAATAGACATCCAATCATCACACAGTACACAAGTGTTACCGTGGTTCACCTGCTCCTAGGATACATCCACAAAGATCTATCCTCTTAGGCTCTTTTATTTATAATTGCTTCATAATATGGCGTTGCGTGCACTACACTTATGATCATACAATCAAGAAAGAGGTTCCACAACCCCTGTGAGGCAAACTAGGTGACACCAGGCTCCTCAGCCTGTGATCTAACCCTCAAGATCTAGCTACCCGAATCTTCTACATCTCAACAGCTTACAAAAAGGTATCACAACAGTTTCTTACAATTCAAAATTAACTTGGAACACACTTCGAACCAACAACAACCACTCCCCACCTCGATCTAGACCTCCTAGGTGCTTATTTATACTATTTTTCAATCTTATTAGTCGTTACATTCCAGAACCCTAACCCTAACATGGTTAGGTCTTACCTCCTCTGCTCCTTCCATGCTTTCCTCCTTTGCATGTTGATTTTTTCTTACATGTGCTACTTTTCATTCCAGTTGTATTTTTCCAAATTAAGCTTTACTTTCCAAAACTGGACTTTTCCTCAAAATCGGCCTACACCCAACAATAGCCTTAAACATTTCATGTGTTGATCATCCTAGAGAATGTGATGATAGCCAATTATTCTTGTTCAGATCTGATTCAAATTAGTATTAGTTGTGCATAGCTTAAAACAAAAAAAGTGACAGTGGTCATTCCATGTCTTTAAAATTTGAAGTAGAATTACATAGATCTAGAAACTATTAACAATGTCATAAGTTTAGATTGAAGTCTTCAAAACCTTTTTAAAATAAATTGATGAATAAAATTTGTGGCATATTAGTTCTATTTTTAAGGCCTTCAGTGAGGAGGGCACGCGCACCTTTTCCTGACCGGCATAAACAAATACGAGACACAAATGTTGGGGTTGCCAAGGTGACTCGAACAAACGAGCACACCTACAATTGGGCAGGTGTGCAATGATTTGGCTAAGTTGGACACACTTGTGGAGGGTGGACTTGGCTAAGTGTCTTAACGAGGTGAGCCAAGACTTATAGAGACATTTTCTCCACATTTGGGGATCATGATGGGAGAACCTGGTGCCTTAATGCACACATCATCGTCGATCATTACCAATGTCCATGCTCACCTTGCGAACATTTTGGGCACGCCATCCTTGGGAACTTTCTTGTGGATGAATCAAGAGGTGAGGAGATGAGTCTTACCCAAGTGAGAAAATGAGTTGGGACTGACAACAAAACAAACCAACACAATTATTGGTCGCATTACACTTGAGTGAGATGCACGATAGGGTGAGTTTGTTGGTCGGCTCAACCTCACCCAAAGGATGTGACGGTTCGACACAAAAAGGTGCGACAAATTGGTGAGGAAGAAACATATATAAGTGCTACGAGCTAGTGACAACAAGTTAGTGAACAACGTGGGTAGAGAAAGACACCAAGTGTTCTAAGGTGGATTCAGACAAAGAGGGGAAAGCTCCCCCAAGGATCCAAGTCACTCCACATGGGAGGACTTGTGCTTCCTTAAGGAGGTTCTTTGGATACACCTGTGGAGAAATTTGTTTGGACTGAGCCTGGTAGGAAGGATGACTTTGGACTTTGGGAGTGCGCACAATGGGGAGAAGTCTTGCGATGGATAGTGAGATAGACTCGATCATGAAAGTATGAGGAGGATGTGAGATAGCAGGGAAGCAAGTCATGAGACTTGGAGAAACTTGTATCTTGTGTATGAGCCAAGTGCTCTTTTCTTGTATTCGACACATTGTATTATACATTATAACATCTTGTATAATAAGAATCTTGTTTGAGTGTTAGGCACCTCTAGTGTCACCCAGCCATACTTGTGTCTCTTTCATGTGTATGCGTGTTACTTGTTATTGGTTCTCATATTTTTCTAAGTATATAACTTGATAATTGTATATGTTAAAGAACACAAGTGTAATGTAATGAAGTACATTGTTGGGTAGGTGCCTCAATGACAAGGAATTAAGTGTTGAGGCTTGACTCACCAAGTATCTCAAGGTGTAGTTATGGGTAGACCTTGAGTGAAGAGGCGTACTCTGGAAGAAGTAATATCAGTTTGGTCTAACCATCGAGTTGAAAATTTTGCGGTGCCACACAACCCCAAGTGCAAGGTGACTTAGGTGTGCCAAGTCAAGTTGGATCCCTGGGAAGACTGTGGGCACATGAAAGATGGTATTAGAGCGTGCTTTGAATAAATTTTGGTGAGCTCTTCACCACTATCACCTTTGTGGCATATGGTATCAAAGTATAATTCATGGAAAGTTGGGGTTTTTGGCTCAACTCTATGACAGATCAGATGTTCCATTGGATAGGCAGTAAACTTTGGACATGATAGTGGGGGATGTGATTATTTTCCAAGTGATGGATGATCATATAGTGGTGCGATGAGTAGAGACATAAGAAGCTCCAAGGTCTTTGCGCAGCAAGAATCCAAGGCATTGTGTGAACAAAGCAGAGCTTGTTTATCATAGAAGTGACTGCAAAAGTTATCACACAAGTTTATCATAAAAGTTGTTCTACGTTTGAATATTGTGAAGTGAAGCAGTTCTAGGTTACATTGAAATGAGTGTTCCCTTGTTCAGACTTAGGATAGTTAAAGAAACCATGTTATGAGTTGAAGCACTTGGGAAATATGGAAATTCACAGACTTAGTGTGATGTAGAGAAACATCCTAGAGTTTTGAATATCATAGGGGTTGGGTCACAAACATGACGTGGGCAGTTCAGGCACACTTCATTAAGACATCCTCGTGTCGAGCATCAACAAGTATGTTTGTTGAGCCGAGTTGTTGCACAAATTGAGGTGGAATACTTCCCAGCAATTGGATTTCATTGATGGATCAATTTGACAAGTTGTGCAAGGGTGAGCTTGGTGCCTTGGTGTAGAGAATAACCAAGGTGTGGGTAGATAGTTCGGTGGAAGATGAGATGACTTGAATGCATCACAAGTTTTTGTATTATCTAGTTTTGAAGAAGATGGATGGACTTTGTCTGGGGATGCAACAAAGGAACTATAATAGTTTTATAGTTGTAGAAGGTGACTTGGGCGATTTTATGAAAAAAGTCGGTGCCTTGGGTGAGTGTAGGCCCAAGACAATGGACTTGAACCATGGATTCATCCATGAGTGTCGTTGGACAAGGTATGGTTGATTTTGAGTTCTTGCATTTCCAAAGAGTTGTGATGAGTTATTTAAATGGAATTTGCGTGACTTGGTGGTTCAAGTGCAATTTCTTTTCACGGTGAAAACCAGTAGACTTGAGGGTTGCTCAACTGGTCCAGATTTCAAAGAAATCATGTAGTAGTTGGAGGGATGCCTTGACTTGGGATAATGTATGGAGAACTTGGGGTGACCAGATTGGATGATTTCAATGGTTTACTTATGTATATCTAGATGCATTCATGGTAGTGACTTGAGGATTTTCCTAACTCTTTGAAGAGGCACATTGTAGGGATTTCTATGGTGGAGCAGGAAATGAGGCCAAGAACATGCCAATTTTGAGATGATGGATGAGGTACCTTGGTGCATTGGTTCCTTAGACATATGTTTTGGGTCATGAGATGACTTGATAGTCGCGACGATAGTGCCAAAGTATGAGATGTTTTCATAGGTGCAAAGAAATTTTGTTCTAAGTGACAGATGGAGTTAAGCTAAGAAGTCGACCAAGAAATGTTGACAATCAACCTGCAAACCAAGTGACTTGGCAATTGTTCACTTTCCTTTAGTATGGGACATTGGATGAGTCAAAGCACTCCTTGGTGACTTGTGATGATTGTAACATGACTTAGATATCTGGAAGGATCATTGGTTGAGGTTGGAAGGAGTATTGGTTCAGATGTGCCAAGGCATGGAATTTCTTTGGGAGGAATCATTCTACTTGGAGCACTTTGGAAAATTCATTGGGATGTTTGAGGAGGTGAGTTGACAACTTGCCTTAGTTTTGAGGATTCTGTAGATGTGCATGTTGCATCATGAAAATATTACTTGGGAATGGGATTTTCTCTTTCTTTGGGAAGCATGGTTGAGGGTGAATCCTAACCATTTCAAGGCATGGATAGGTAGAAACAGAATCATGGCCGGGTGATGAAGTAATGGGTAAAAGGTAGTTTGTACATGCATTTCTTGGAGTAGATGGGATGTTTCATATCTAAAGATGTCAATGAAGGGGATGGGGAGAATTTGGTCAAGGAATGTATACTTATGGACTTGATCATAGTTTGAGTCGCAAGGGTAGATTTGGTTGGACATGTGGATGCATAATGATTTTCCCTTGACTCTTCATAGACTTGGATGTGACACAGACTATGTGTGAAGCAAATAGATTAGCTAACTGCACCATGCAGTGGACAATGGAGTCAAGTTGTCATGGATAACTTTTCTTTGGAGTGACTTCATAGTGCATCAAGGTTAGGGGATAACTTACCTTGGTTCGATATTGTTGAGTGGATGAACCAAAGTGTGGATGGAAGTGACCAGTTTGAGCATGAGAGTGTGCATACTCCAAGAGAGATAATGCATAACAACATGTCAAAGGGGTCGAAAGTAAAGACATAACAATATATTTGGAAACACAACACTTGGACATTGTGGATGATCCCCTTTATGAATATTGGATGTGGTGGAAGTGAGGTGTTGGGCGTAGGCCCATTTTGGGGAAAAGGCTAATTTTGGAGAATAAAGCACAAACAAGGAAAATACAACTGGCAGGAAAAGCAACATGTGCAGAGGAAAGCACATGCAAAGGAGGAAAGCATGTGAGGTGTGCATGAAATAATACTGAACCATGTTATGGTTAGGGTTTTGGTAAGAGGATGTAATGGCTAATAAGCCAAAAATAAGTATAAAGAGGTACCTAGGAGGTCTAGGTCGGGGTTGGTTGTTGGTTCAAAGAGTTGGATAGGTTTTGATGTGATTGTAATTCTAGAATGTAAGAATGACTATAAAATCTAAGGTTGTTTTGTAAGCTGTTGAGATGAATAAAAAAAAGAAGGTAGATCTTGAGGGTTCGATCACAGGCTGAGGATCCTGGTGTGATCTAGTTTGCCTCATTAAAGATCTTGATCCGACTGAGAGAGAATTGTAATGCATGCGACGCCATAGATGAAAGAACAATAATAAAAGAGCCTTAGATCCAGATCTTTGTGGACATAGCCCAGCAGGGGTGAACCACGGTAGCTTATTTTTTATGTGAATGATTCATTGCTATATATTTGTTGTTGATTATTAGATCTTAAATGAATGTTTGATGAAGTAGCTAGATCTAATTGTTTTACATGCATGAATAAGAATGGCAGAGTACTTAGCATAGATGGAGGTTACAATAGTTAAATAAAGAACACAAGGTTCAATTTCAGAGCCCCATTCATTCCCAGTTTGCAAGAGCCTGAGCATTGCAACCACCCATAGAACTATCTTGGGTGAGACTATGCAGTGCACCCTATGCACTACGTTGCCTTTTGGTTTCTCAGGGGGGTCGATAGTTTTAGAGGATTTTTTTGGAAACCAAAGTAGATTTGAACCTGGGTCATACAAAGAATGGTAGAAAGAGAGAAGTAACCAACAAATGGTTCTGTTGTCGGCTGAAACTACATGGGATTGAGTGAGAGGGATCTGTGAAAGAATCATGTAGAAAATGACAGAATAGAGGGGGATGTTTAGACCGTGGAACCCAACAAAGGCGGAGATCGAAAGCTGGTTGAAAACACAAGAGCTGGAATTTGCATAGAAATATAACATAAACCTGAAGTTAACACCACGCAAATATATGGACAAGTATGTGTTTAGCGACCTGCATGAGGTGTTTTTATGTGATTTCCTTCATTTTTTGCAGTAGTGGTTTTTGAGGCTAAAATATAATCATCCCACGAATCGGGTCAGACAGATCGATTGGAATCCTATAGAGATCGCAAAGTTACAACAAGTAGACAACAAATTCATGCGCGCAGTGGATTTCTAGCTAGACAATATTGTCGCAGGATTTTTCACATAATTTGCAGTAGATACCATGAAGTCTTACAGTGTAGAAAAGCAAGAGTTCTTGAAGGGACCTAGAGGTAGGTAGATCATATCACTGTATACTTCCATCATGATTTTACTATATAAGAAAGGGGTAATGACAATGGAATTAGATAACTAAACTTCCTTACGTGCATGGGGGAAGGGGGGAAGCACTGACTAGAGATGGAAGGATGGAAGGAGAAATGGAGAAGGGAAAGAAGAAATCCATGGACCTGATCATGATGGAGAAATATCAGATCAAGTAGATAATGGAAACAACTGGAAAGATGCACAATGGATCACCCTACCAATATAATATGAATAATAAGAGGAGAGCCATAGTTGAGAGAGAGGGCTTGGAAAGTGATGAAGAAGAGGTAGAGGATCTCTATGCTGTGGACAATATTGAGGAAATTATGTGTGCAACATATGAAAGGAAGACAGGCGGTCCAAGGGAAGGAACCAAAGGCAGAACTACCATCCATGTCAGTGTCAGTGTGGAACCCATAAACCCATGTGTGACTAATACACCAATAAGAACACCACCATTTAGAAAATTGAATTTTAGTGGAAAGAAGATAGGAGGAAGTACATCTAGTCAAGGAGCAGCAACTGGAGGAGTCCATTCAGGAATTCATAGTCAAGTAGCTACACCGCACGGAGGTAGTAGTTCATCATTCAGGATGGAAGGACATGATCCCACCATCAGGTTACCAAAATTCAAAGGAGAGGCATTTGAGGACCCTGAGAAGAACTTTTTTGTCTATGAGAATATCTAGGAAGAAAAACATATTAGAGATGAGGATACAAAACTTGCACAACTATCTATTACGCTAAGAGACCGTGCACTAGATTTGTACATGAGCTTGGCTATAAACATCCCACCATGAACAACAAGGACTATTGTAGATATTAAGAACCCACTGATAAATGAATTCCAGAAGCCTAGTTCATAGGATAAGTACATGAATGAGATGACAAAGATCAGAAAGAAACCAGGAGAATAGGTTTGGGATATTGACCATAGATTCAAACGATTGAAGGGAAAGTTGAAGTATGTCATGACATATATGCATAATAGACATCTATTTGTAAATTCACTGCTACCACACCTGAAATACCCTTTGACATAGTAGAAGTTTCAAAATAAGGCAGAGGTTCTATAGGAAGCCTTACAACTAGAAGAGAACCAATACCAGAAGATGGATCCAGCAATAGAGGAGTTGAAGGAATATATGAATAATCTAACATTTCAATTCAACCAGAATAGGGGTAAGGACAAAAGAGAATTTGTTTGGTGTACCACATGTAGGACAGAAGGTCACCACAAGAATGAATGCCCAAATTTCATGCAATACATGGAAATGGGGATACCAAACCCTTTTCCAATAGGAGGACTATGGTGTGAGAGCTGTAAGACATAGGGTCATGATCCATATCATTGTCCAATGATGCAAAAATTACAGAAAGTGCCTAAGAGTTCATACTGCAACTTTTGCAAGCCAGTGGGCCATGATCACAAAGATTGCAGGACAATGGATCTAATGAGCGAAATAACATCAGACACCTATAGGGTGCAGGTAGAAATGATGACAAGGAAATGTGCACCATAGTTTAACCAATTATTAGCTACATACAACACTGTGTAGCAGTAGTATAACATTGTGCAATAGCAATATAACACTGCGCAGCCACAGTACAATACTGTGCATCCACATTATAATCCGACGCAGTATAATCAAGTGCCTCAGTATAATGCACTGTGAGAAGATCGAGCTTGCTACAGAGGTGGATGATGAGGTAAAGGAGGCTTTGGAAGATGCAAAGGATTAGTGGTATTTCATAAATGTCAACAACCAGGACACTATAGACGAGAATTTTCACTTCCACCTATGACATGTATGTATTGTCGCGCATCAGATCATGGCATAGAAGATTGTCTGACACTATTGGGGAAGATCCAAGAGAAGAGGAATCAAAACAATCAAAATGTACAATGGATATCTATAGAAGCTAGAGAGGATGGAAGAAATATCAACATAGTCACACACGGAGGAGCTAAAACATGACCTGACACGAGAAGACAAGATCCAGCACTACACCAATGGGTGAAGAATAATTTCGAACCACAGACGCAGTTTGATGCACATAACGGAAAGGAGACATTAAAGAAAGAAAAACAAGAATTCTTGAAGCCATATATTGCATCTACATCAACTGTGCAGCATACTCAGGACGTAACAATGTACATGATGCCTTCATCGATGGATCACACTAATGAAGAAAAAACTTTCGGAAAACTAAGTACCATAAAGGCCTTTCTACAATCTTGTGTTAAACTATTAAATGATCCATAATCTATTAAAGTATTAGATTATGGATCATTTGCATACAAGGAAGAGGAAAAGCAAAGAATTAAGATTGAATTCCAACATTGGAGATTTCAACATGGGGGATATTATACTAGATTTAGGATCTGAAGTAAATGTGTTACACAAGAAGACATGGAAATGTATGGGATATCCCACATTAGGATATCCACCTGTTCAGTTGAACCTAACAACCAACACAGAGTCCTACCAATTGGAAGGATTAAAGGAGTCACAGTCAACTTGGATGGAGTGCGCACTAAGGCAGACTTTGAAGTCATAGAAATAGTAGATGGAACAACACCTTATCCAGCATTACTTGGAATGGATTGAGAATTTGATAACCGGGCCATAAATAATTTAATGACAAGAAAGATGACATTCAAGTCAAGAGAATATAGAGTTTTTGCACCATTATACCCTTCAGAAGGAGAAAGGTTTGTAGAACCAACTTGTCTAGATTTAGAAGAGATAAACCAGTTATACAGAACCACCACATGCGCAAAAGATTATGTTAACCCAACTACATATGGAGTACTCGGCTGCAGAATCATCACATCATGTTCTTCAGACTCAGATATAGGGTTGGAGAATTGGCAGTAGAGATTACATGACGTTTCCACAAGAAGGTGAAAAATAATAGACCGCGCAGTAATATGGGTGGGTATAGAAATTAGAGAACCTCCCAGCTTCCATGGAATCAACAATTTAGAAGAATTCCTAAAAAGATACAAATATGAGGTGTTAGAGAATCAAAGGCTATTATCCCTGGACATAACACTCAAGGAAACACCTGCAAGATGGTGGGGTGAGGACAAGGAAACAATTAAGGACTTGTATCAATGCAAACGACTACTGCACATAAGATTCAGCGTAGAGTAGAAGAGCAAAATAACGTAGTGATATAATGGAAAGGGGTCACCAGTGGAACATTTGGAGAAGTGAAAAACACTATGGAGGATGACACCACCAGAGGAATGGCCTCATCACTTCATTCACACATCAGAAGGAATTCCAGTAAATTGGTATATAGACCAAGACCTGCATAGAGGCACTGCAGAATGGACAATATTACAGTAGAATTTTATAGTCACTTTCTCATTTGAACATGAGAACCCCAACATTGATTCAACACTCAAACAAATAATAGGGGTAATATTTATTACGGAACCATAGGTTGAACTGATAACAAAGTATCAACAATAGAACAGACATATAGTTAAGGAACTATTGTCATGCTACCATGTGCAGGAAGAAGCACTAGATGAAGATGACCCGTGCAATATTCAGATTACAGAAATGGAAGGAGAAAGAGAGGTGGAAGGCCCATCCCTAGAATCATAAGTATTTTTTGTGCCAATCAAGGTGAAGAAAGTCAACATTGGGGCAGTTGATAATCCCAAAATGGCTAGCATTGGAGACTACTAGGATGAGCAAACAGTAGAAAGAATAACAGAGTTATTGCACGAGTACAGTGACCTATTCCCAACAAACTTTACAGAGATGAAAGGCATAGAAGGAGAGATAGGAGATATTAAGATACCTCTCAAAACTAAGGCTAGATCTATTAGACAACGACCTTATAGTCTAAATCCAATATATAAGAAGAAAGTGAAAACAGAAATTGACAGAATGTTGGAAGTTGGTATCATAGAACCAGTAGAAGAATCATAATGTATAAGCCCTATGGTAGTGCAGGAAAAGAAACAAGGAGGGATAAGGATTTGTGTGGATCTTAGGAAACTAAATGAGGCTTGCCTACATGACCCTTTTGCCACCCCTCTCACAGATGAGGTATTAGAGAACATGGGAGGCCAGGAAGCATACTCATTTACATATGGATTCTCAGGTTACCATCAGATCAAGATAGCTCCAAAAGACAAGTACAAGACTAATTTTTCCACAAAATGGGGATCCTACCAGTATACGGTCATGCCTTTTCGGCTGAAGAATGTACCAGTTATATTTTCAAGGGTAGTATTAACTGCTTTCAAGGAGTTCATACATCAATTTTTGGAAGTGTATACAGATGATTGGAAAATCTACAGTCTGTTGAAAGATCATGTAGTGTTAAGGTTGATGTTGGAAAGATGTAGGAACTATCAGATATCATTGAATATCAAGAAGTGCATTTTTGGGACACCTTTTGGAATATTGTTGGGACATATAGTCTATAAACAAGGGTCACTGGTGGATCCTGCTAAGATTGCAGTCATTGTTAATTTACCACCACCAAAATCAGTGCGCCAGTTAAGAGCAACATTTTGACATACAGGCTACTACAAAAAAATTATACAGGGGTATGCGTAGATCACTAGACCAATGGAGAAAATGTTAAAGAAGGATACTAAATTCCAGTGGAATGAGGATTATCAACAAGGTTTAGACACTTTGAAAGAGAATATGGTAACAACACCTATTCTAGTATTCCCAGATTGGGAAAAAACATTCCATGTGCATGTGTATGCATCAACCATAGCACTTGGATCTATTCTAGCGCAGCCTGGAGCAGGGGAATTGGACCATCCTATAGCATTTTCAAGCAAAAAATTGTCAGAGTCACAACAGAATTACAATACTACTGAAATAGAAGGCTTAGCAATGGTATATGCACTTCAGAATTTAAGACACTATTTACTTGGAAAACACTTTAAAATTTTTACAGACCAATCAGCCCTCAAATACCTAGTCAACAAGCCAGTGTTGGGGGGGAGGATCTGTAGATGGTTATTGTTTTTTCAAGAATTTCATTTTGAAGAGATATTCAAACCAAGGAAGTTGAATGTAGGACCTGATCACCTATCAAGATTCACCAATGGCGAGGAACCTACAAATTTAGAGGACAACTTCCTTGATGCACAACTATTTTCAGTCCCGGTAGTTGATGAATATTTTGCTAACATCATTGAATACTTGAGTACAGGGACTGCGCCACAATATTCACCGCATAGAAGAAAAATCTAGTAGTCAGAGCTGCAGACTATCAATTGATTTCAAGACACTTATACAACATGGGCACAGACAACATTCTGAGAAGATGTGTCGTAGAACATGAAAAACCTAGAATTTTGGCAGAGGCTCATGAGGGAATAGCTGGAGGACATTATGTAGGAAATTATACCATGCAGAAGGTATTGTGCATAGGACTATGGTGGACTACCATTCACATAGATGCTAAGGATTATTTCCAATGATGTGATGTATGTCAGAGGGTTGGTAAACCTAATAGAAGGGATGAGATGCCCCTAAGGCCACAAGTAACCTTACAAGTATTCGAAAAATGGGAAATAGATTTTGTGGGACCAATTAACCCACCAGCAAAAAGGTCAGGAGCAAGGTATATCATTACTGCGACATAATACTTAACAATATGGGCAGAAGCAGCACCAGTAAAATATTGTAGCACAGATACAACAACACATTTCTTGTTTGAGAAAGTGATCACTAGACTTGGATGCCCAAGGATTTTGATGAGTGACCAAGGTAATCACTTTATCAATAGTACTATAAAAGCTATGGCTAAGGAATTTGAAGTCTACCATCAGAAGAGTACACCATACCACCCTCAAGAAAATGGACTAGTGGAAGTTGTTAGCAATATTTCTTGTCCTAGGCACAAGAGTATTCAGGTCTGCAAGATACACATGAATCGCCCAGCGCAGCAGCGGAAGGACCTTTTTTCTGGTTACGAGTCAAGTGAGCGGAAAAAGTTTTGCTATCGGTAGCCGAGATTCATCCACAAAGCAGACCAGTGGTCATCGGGATTTCGGGGCTAAATCTGGCTTGTCCGATCCAGTGGCGCAAAATCCAGTCATATTGGCATATCGTCTTTCGGGAGTTCGAGGGGAAAAGTCCCTCATCATTTCACATCCCGAAACCCTGAACCCCGAAATGTCGATAAGCTCTCTTCTAAGACGGACCCACGGTTATGGCGCCTGGTCGTAAAGGAACGAGCCTGGAGGAGGGCACTTATGTTTATCATTTGGCCACCCGGGCCCGCCATATTGCTGAATCAATCCTGAACCGTTAGATCAGTGGGGGGACGCGTGGTGACCGTTAGGGTCTCCCGGCATTTTTCCCATCGCGATTTCGGGGAAGGAAGACCTGCTCCTCTCTTATCCGCGACTTCCAGGTGCCATCGGACTCGACCTCAATCTTGGTCTACGCCTGGAGTAAATGACAGCCAGAAGGGGTGGTTGAAACCTCCCATCGTTCATTAAGTATGAGGTATGGAGGGTCTGGCGAGCAGTCTGCTCGAAAGGGTCCTGCGTACCCTCTTTTCCAAAGAGGCTAGGTCAAGTTCTCATCCGGAGGAGGTCTGCACATGCTAGCTCAGCCTTTAATGGCTCAGCTACTCCCCTTGCAGGAGCCATGCGTAGTCAAGGTCGCGTTTGACAAAGAAAATCCGTTCGAAATTTGACTGAAGGGACACAGAACCTTGGGCGACGAGCACGCCTCTGTTAGGCGATTTTTTTTTTCTCTAAGTTTATAAACTCAGTCTCTGCATTTTTGGAAATCATCGGTAGTAGAGCGCAACTCCCAATTTTAAAGTTTTAGCACGGACTCTAGTTCTCTGGTTATGTATTGGCATGTAAGATTTCTTGGTTAATGAAAGACAGTTTTCTCACTCCATCTGGTTTTCATCTCGCTGAGAGAGTTCGTAAACGATCGATTCGTGCGAATTATTGCAATGATGTTATGATAAAGGATTTATTGTTGAATTTTTGTATTCTCTTGTTTTTGCGTTTGAATGTGAGAAGACCTTGCATTCAGACGTCTTCTTCTACAGTCTATTAGCAACCAGATGTTTACAATAGACCCCTGCATTTTTCTGATACAAGTCTTCCTCCTACTCACCCTTACTGCGACTCACTGTCTGAAGTTTGATTGAGACCTCACTTGCCCTTGCATACCCAGTCTAGTTTCAGAGTTGGAATGATATCGTTTTCAGTTGGCTTCCATTCGGTCACCCCATCTATAAACAAACCATGACATTAACTAATGGGCGTCGGGCTCTACTCCTGCTACAATCCAGGAGTGACTTCCGTCGCCAACATTTTTGGCCCTGTTGTCGGGGATGAAGTTGAATATTTTCCTTGGGTAGAGCAACAACGAGCTTCTGATTCTGAGGGTGCATCAGATATCAAAACCCTTGAAGATTGCACTTGCACCTGGCGACTCCTCTGAGGTCATTACACCTGGTAATTCCTCTGTTGCAGTGCCTCTGGCTACACCTGGTAGCACTTAGGAGACACAAAGCTCAGTTCCGGTCTTTGATGGTGAATGAAGACTAAACACACTCGTTATAAATAGAATTCACCTGGCGACTCCACATTTAAAGACTCCACCGGAGGGGATTCTGTTGACAGAAGGAAGTCCATGTCGAAGGGCAAGACTAGGTATCAGTTTATGAGCTTACTGCATGAAGTTATGTATTTCTTTATCAGCTCATTCTTCTCTTTCCCTTCATTTATAGAGAATTTTTTTCCTCTGCTTTGAACATTATGATGTCCCTGAGCCTCCTCTTATCCACTCAGCCTTGGAAGAAGAAAGCATACCCTCTTCTTGTGTTGTAGATACTGATCTTGTGCCTTCGCCTCTGCCTATCCTTAAAGATGAGATCTGTATCACACCTCCTCTTCGAGTTGAATGCCCTTGTAGTCCTGAGGAGGTTGAGGATAATTCACAGTCTTCTCATACCTTTTTACCCCTTGTTTTTCCTACTGAGCCCTCCCAGCCTCTCGTTGAATCCCATGATCAACCCGTCACTTTTCAAGTCAAAATCAGAAATAGGTTGTTTAAACCTCTGTGGATGCCATATCACCTTAACCCTTATCCTCGTGATTTCTTTGAGTATCTTCCTCTATTTTCTGGGGAAGGTCATGTTACAGCTAAGAAGCATATGGAGGCCTTTGAGACCCTTATTGATCAGTTTGAGATCATTCATGAGGATGTTCTCATGTTCCCTGTCTGGAGATGCTGCAGCGTGGTTTAGATGTCTGGAGACCGGTTCTATTGGTTCCTGGACCGAACTATACCATGTTTTTTTAAAAGGTTGGGGTGAGAACAAGTCCCTTGATCAATATTGGTCCGAGTTTAATGCCTTGAGGAGAGGGGAAGATGAAGCCTTGGTTATTTTCAACAGAATATTTTTTAGTGCTTATCATAGCATGCCTGTAGAGATCAAACCCACAGAGACTGTTGCTATGGTGTACTATATCATGGCTCAACATCTAGAGCTAGTATTCCTCCTAAGAGAGAGGAAATCCTCATCATTGATACATCTATTTGAGGATGTTATAGAGGTTGAAGAAAACATCAGGGCTAGCAGGTGGAATCATAAGCAGGCAGATTTGCATATACAGGAGGAAGAAGACTATTAGTCTGTTTCATAATCTGAACAAGGATTTAGAAATTATGGATCAGATCTAGAACAAGAACCCAGAAGTGGTCATTATGACCTAGAGCCTGCTGCTCCTTTATTTGAATATCATCTTTCTGGGGTAAAAGTTGCAGCTGCAGAAGATCCAGAGTGGATTTTCGAGGAGGGAGAGGGACATTCTTTTGTGAGCAAAGAATTTTTTGTAGAGGAGCATCCTAGTCTTCTGAAGCGGCCAGGGTTTTGTTATATTCCCCACAATTCGGTGGTCATACACATGGAGTCCTACATTTCAGATTTCCTGAAATTTTCTATAAAGATTAATCCACCAATACTCGCAAGGGAGTATTGCGTTATGAAAGATTTCCAAGACCACATTATAGATCATGTTCCTTTATTGATTAAGGAAAGGCCATGGGTGGAAATCATCTCTATTGGGCTTGTAGGAAGCACAGAGTAGCATAAAGAGGAAGGGATTAGTAGACATCTCATCTCCTATCCAGAGCCTGTTTGTGGACAGGTGTCATCTGGCATTGGTCAGCCTACATCTGTCCTCCACCCACTTGTGCACACTGAAGACGTCATGCCACAGGTGAACAACCGCGGAGGACAAGAGATGTTTTCTGACCAACTAAACTCCCCTGGCATTATATATTATGACCCTGTGGGGGCCTATATGGAGTGGTGCTTCCCAAAGGCTTTGGAGCCTATAAATTTATTCCCCTTCTCAACTTTTTGGGGTATGGACATCATGGTTAACCTCATTTTCATCTGGCTGTCATACCTCCCTAGCATTTTATGGAGCATCTGCGGTAAAGAGAAGGGACGAATCACCGAGCAGCATGGGTGGCTATGGTGGAAATTTTCTTTCACCTAGCTCATATATATTCAGTTTAGTAGTTTAGGGCCTATACATAAATAAGATCTTTTGAGCAAGCGTGTTTGTTTGTTTTATTTTCCTTTCGGCATATATTTCTCAGTAAGAGGTTTTGAACTTGACTCCATAGCCCAACAACGAGGCACTGAAGTTGCAGAATGAGTTCTTAGAGCATCACAGGGATGACTCTATCCCCCATGGAGCCTAATGTTAGAGATATTTCTTGTTCTAGGCACAAGAGTATTCAGGTCTGCAGGATACACGGGAATCGCCCAGCGCAACAGCGGAAGGACCTCTTTTTTGGTTACGAGTCAAGCGAGTGGGCAAAGTTTCGTTGTCGGCAGCCGAGATTCATCCACAAAGCAGACCAGTGGTCATCAGGATTTTGGGGCTAAATCTGGCTCATCCGATCCAGTGGCACAGAATCCAGTCATATTGGCATATCGGCTTTCGGGAGTTCGAGGGGAAAAGTCCCTCGTCATTTCACATCCCGAAACCCCGAACCCCGAAATGTCGATAAGTGCTCTTCTAAGTCGGACCCACGGTTATGGCACCTGGTCATAAAGGAACGAGCCTGGAGGAGGGAGCTTACGTTTATCATTTGGCCACCCAGGCCCACCATATTGCCGAATCAATCCTGAACCGTCATATCAGTGGGCGGATGCATGGCGACCGTTAGGGTCTCCCGGCATTTTTCCCATCGCGATTTCGGGGAAGGAAGACCTACTCCTCTCTTATCCACGACTTCCAGGTGCCATCGGACTTGACCTCAATCCTGGTCTACGCCTGGAGTAAATGACAGCCAGAAGGGGCGGTTGAAACCTCCCATCGTTCATTAAGTATGAGGTATGGAGGGTCTGGCGAGCAGTCTGCTCGAAAGGGTCCTGTGTACTTTCTTTTCCAAAGAGGCCAGGTCGAGTTCTCAGTCGGACGAGGTCTACACACGCTAGCTCAGCCTTTAATGGCTCAGCTACTCCCCTTGCAGGAGACGCGTGCAGTCAAGGTCGTGTCTGACAAAGAAAATCCGTCTGAAATTTGACTGAAGGGACACAGAAATTTGGGTGACGAGCACGCCTCTGTTAGGCGATTTTTTTTTTTCTATGAGTTTATAAACTCAGCCTCTGCATTTTTGGAAATCATCGGCGGTAGAGCACAGCTCCCAATTGTAAATTTTTAGCACAGACTCTAGTTCTCTGGTTATGTATTGGCATGTAAGATTTCTTGGTTAATGAAAGACAGTTTTCTCACTCCATCTGGTTTTCATCTCGCTGAGAGAGTTCGTAAACAACCGATTCGTGCGAATTATTGCAATGATGTTATGATAAAGGATTTATTGTTGCATTTTTGTATTCTCTTGTTTTTGCGTTTGAATGTGAGAATACCTTGCGTTCAGATGTCTTCTTCTACAGTCTGTTAGCAACCATATGTTTACAACAGACCCCTGCATTTTTCTGATACAAGTCTTCCTCCTACCCACCCTTACTGCGACTCATTGTCTGAAGTTTGACTGAGACCTCACTTGCCCTTGCATACCCAGTCTAGTTTCAAAGTTGGAATGATATCGTTTTGAGTTGGCTTCCATTCGGTCACCCCATCTATAAACAAACCGTGACATTAACTAATGGGCGTCGGGCTCCGCTCCTGCTGCAATCCAGGAGTGACTTCCGTCACCAACAAAAGCCTTTAATAATATCCTAGAGAATTCCTTGACAAATATCTGCAATGTTAATAGGGACGATTGGGACTTGAAGATACCAACATTATTGTGGGCATACAGGACTACATGCAAAAAATTGGCAGTACAAACACCATTCAGGTTAGTGTATGGACAAGAAGCGGTGGTTTCGTTAGAATTCCTGGTACCCAGTCTACACGTTGCAACAATTACCAACATAACAGAATGAGGCGCAGTAAAAAAAAGGCTACATCAGCTGATGGAGATGGAAGAAGATAGGATTCTAGAAGGATTTCACCAAGAAGTACAGAAAGAAAGAGATAAATCTTGGCACGACAAACATATAAATAGGAAGAGTTTCAAGGAGGGAGACCTAGTCTTGGTATATGACAATAAATTTCTTCATCATCCAAGGAAATTCCGACTGCATTGGTTGGGATCATACAAAGTGAATATTGTCACAGATGGGGGATCTGTCCAGTTGAAAGATCTGGGAGGCACATAACTCAAAGGAAGGATCAATGGGAGTCGAATGAAGTTGTACAAGGACAATCCACCTCCTAGTACTTAGAAAGTTACAGCGAATGAAGTTCTACATAATGTATTATAGTAGAAGTTAAGAGAGATGAAATGAGAAAAATAAAAATTAAAGAAGAAAAACCATAAAAATTAAAAAGGGGATAAAACTACAAACAGATCGGTGGGCATGGAAGGTTTTGATAGAATAGAACTGTTAGAATAAATAGTGCACTGCAAGAAAACCAGTGATTGAAAACACTGTGTGTAGGAGAGCAGTTAACGAGTAGAAAGGCACAATGCACAGGAAACACAGCAAAAGGTGAAAATGTGAGAATTGTCAGTGCAACACAATTGTCACTTCTCCATCCCACTATAAAGTCGCAAAAAGGGGGGGAACAACTTAGTGTATTATTTGATAAAGAGTAGAACGCAGAGCCAAGTGGCATAGCAAGAGAGGTTTAATTTGTGATAGGACCTGGCGAGTTAGAAGTTTGCAGTCCGGATTTCATCAACATGTCACCACCAAGAGTTGGAGCGCCAAGCAGAACCAGATGAAACACGCGGAGTAGTACTAGGGTGCCATAAACAGGAAAAAACGAGATGCCAACAATTGTGTATGTGGACAAAATCCACACACCAGAGTATGAGTTGACCATGATGCATGTAGAGGAAGAGAAAAACCCTTAACAAGAGGTCGAGCAATCGGAAGAGGACGCTAAAAGAACAGAATCTGATGCATCTAGAGGAAAATGAATGCATCAATAAGAACAGGCCACGGGTTCGACTCAATAGGGCCTAGAACTAGAAGAACAACAGAGAATAGGGTGCCAAGATATACCAATATTTGGGGTACCATCCCCATAAGGGAAAAACAAGGCATGAGTAGAAAGCAGTGCATAGGGCATACACCAAACACATGCGGAATTAGCCATAGTAATGTCGAAAATCCTTGAAGGTGTGAAGGTTGATGAATAAATTGTAGGAGAAGTTGATGCCCTCAAATACTTCGACCATGACGTGTCTGACGCAATAAATTTACCAGACTTGGTACCACAAAGTTACCTGGAGAGCAGGGGAGAAAGCCCATCAGGTGCACCATTGTTGGAGCATGCGCAGTGGATCTCGGGGTTGTACAATACAGGCATAATGAAATTATTGGATATAACGCACTTTGGGCGTGGTAAACACATTAACGGATGTGTAAAGTAGTTGTTAGCATGGGTGCACAAAGGAATCTTATGGATGGACATGTCAATGCAATGTTGATCTCATTGCAACAATCACAGGGCTACCCACGGATGAGGAAAAGCTAGAACAATAACTAGAGGATACACTAAGGTGAAAGCCATTTCAAATGAAATCAAATCCAAATATGGCGCAAAGAAGGGTAACAGGGGAATCAGGATCAACAACATCAATGATCTTGTGACATGATTTACAACATGACTCCTAGTTTGCAAGTTACTGTGCAAGTGCAGGAATGAGGAAGTACCCACTGGAGTAGTAGAAGTGGAAAAACAATGCGCAAAGGGGAGATCGATGAGTTGGGCCTCATATCTACTAAACTCATTTCTATAGTAATACAAGGACACATAAGACCGGGGCTTTGAGTTCTACTATTCGTGGTTACTCATCTTCATTGCACTCATGGGATAGCAAGAACTCACATACAGTTTGTTCCTGCCAAGGACAGGAAAATGTGGCGCAACGCACTACACATAGCTTCACAGCACAGCAGATCCCAAGAAGAAGAAACTTAACAGTGACATGTCCATGCTATACCTAACAGAGATCCAGAACAGGTTAGCAGATACGTGGAGTATTTCCACAAAAACTGTCCAGGGCTTTGCACAAATAGCGAACTTCTAGGCATCACACCATAGTATGTAGCTACAAGAAAAGAGGGATCCAGCCAAGGATTGGTTGTAGCTGAAGTACTATGTAACAATGAATGACATTCATATGGAGGTACATGAATGGCACGAGGAGTGGAGAGTTACAACAATCCCAAAAAGGATGTCAGGAGGACAAACTAGGACGCATGACATAACAGTCTATGTGCAACAGATAGGCATAAACGACGCAAGAAAAAATAACAATACTGCACAAGGCCAAGAATGGAGAATCATTTCCATACAAAAGAAAACTAGGACAAAGAATAAATCACAGTGTGGTTCTACATAGGGAATACCACGCACAGAGAAGTCAACAAGAGGAGTGACAAAACAAGTGTGCATGGAAGAAATGAAAATGGAGGCACAAGAAATGTCTATGGAATAAGGAGAAGGGAAAGATATAGGCATGGATACACAGATTCCAGAAGAATCCGAGCCATCAGAGGCCCAAAGGAAAAGAACATGGGAGCAAGCAAGTGGCTCCGGGAAGAATACCAAGGCCCACAAGAAACCAATGGAAACATCATTGACGGCAAATGATGTGGAACTGAGAGCCACGACAATGGAAGATCGACTGTCAGAGGTGTGGAAAAGTGTCGAAAATCACAAGGCTTCAATTTTGGAGAAAATACAAGAAGTGAAAACTACGTTGGAGAAGTTGAGGATCAAGGCAGAACAAAAACAACAGATAACAACAACGCCATCTAAAGAATGGGCATCGGTTGGAGAGACAGTGAAGATAACCGCATAGGGGAGCATAACTTTTATCATCACTCCTGAGATGTTGTTTATGGATGAGGAGACAACATAGAGGCCCCTAAAGTACATCGAGATGTTGAACTTGGAATTACCCAATATTCCAACTAAATCGTTGTATAAATTACAAGTGAGCGTCACGCAGGAGATTCAGTCCCAAGAAAGGTCATATGTGACAAAATTACAATTGAAACAGGAATAAAACACCTCACTGGAGGCACTTATCCATGAAGGGCAGGAGAAAAATATGGTGCAGCAAAAGGTGGACGATATGGAGAGCTAAATTCAAGTAGTATTTCAAGCCATCTCAGACAACGAAGGCGTACAAATAGCCTCATCGCAAGAGAAAATGGGAAAGATAGCACATGCTCTGCAATAGTATAAATAACATATCAAATAATTGGAGGAGCGCGCAGTTCCCATGACTCCTCCATAAGTCAGAGTGTAAATAGAGAAGGATGCGAAAACTTCTGCAGAAAACATCACGCAAAACATACACCAAATGATAGAGCTGTTGGAGAAGAGTGCCCAGCTATGGACACAACTTTTAGAGGATGGGAGATTACAAGAGCTACAAGGGAAGGAGGAAAAACTGCATGCAGCAATGGTATATGTCAAACAATGATAGAGGACGATGTCACTGCCGGAGAAGATTAATACGGTCATGGAAATGAAGAATTTACAAGCCGAGGAGAAGGTAGTACAAGTGCAAAAGATGGGACGATAGGCTCAATTGGAGCCCTGTCAATAAAAGGCAGAGCAGCTGGTCTTCGATATCGACACAGCAAAGGTGAACATAGAGAGGATAGGCTTGGAAGGGGGAGAGTTGTTACAAAACCCAATTACTACACAACTGGTGGAAAACATGGCCGAAAGGAGCAGTCAGGATCAGGCACAGTGCCAAAGAATAATTGAAATGTATCACACACTAGCGCAAGTAGTGGCAGATGTTGGAGTAAGGCAGTTAGTCGAGACGAGTCACAATGTCAGTGTTGGGGGCATGTTGGGCGTAGCCCATTTTGGGGAAAAGGATAATTTTGAAGAATAAAGTGCAAATAAGGAAAATACAACTGGTAGGAAAAGCAGCACATGTATAGAAAAGTGCATGAAAAGGAGGAAATCATGCGAGTCACACATGCAAGAATACCGAACCATGCTAGGGTTAGGGTTTTGGTGAAAGGATATAATGATTGACAAGCCAAAAATAAGTATAAAGAGGTACCTAGGAGGTCTAGGTCAGGGTTGGATGTTGGTTCGAAGAGTTGGATAGGTTTTGGTGTGATTGTGCTTCCAGAATGTAAGAATGACTATACAATCCGAGGTTTTTTTGTAAGATGTTGAGCTGAAGAAAGAAAAAAAGGTATATATTGAGGGTTAGTTGATAGGATGAGGAGCCTGGTGTGATCTAGAGTACCTCATTAAATATCTCGATCCAACTAAGAGAGAATTGTAATGTGCACGGTGCCATAGATGACAGAACAATAATAAAATATCCCTAGAGCCAGATCTTTGTGGACGTAGCCCAGGAGGGGGTGAACCACGGTAGCTTATGTGTTATGTGAATGATTCATTGTTATACCCTTGTTATTAATGATTATATCTTAGATGAATGTTTGATGAAGTATTTAGATCATATTGTTTTACATGAACGAATAAGAATGATAGAGTACTTAACATAGATGGAGGTTATAATAATTAAATAAAGATCACAAGGTTCAATTCCATATCCCCAATCATTCCCAGGCTACAAGAACATGAGCATTGTAGCCACCCATAGAACTATCTCAGGTGAGACTGCGTAGTCTACCCTGTGTATTGCATTGCCTTTTGGTTTTCCATGGGGGTCGATTGTTTTAGAGGGTTTTGTTGGAAACCATAGTAGATATGAACCTAGTTCAGTCCAATAATGGTAGCAAGAGGGAAGTAACCAACATGAGGCAAGGGTGGACACTTTACTTGGTCTTTGGAGTTGGATGGAGTGATAGAGACGCAGACAAAAAATAATAATTTTGGGAAAGGAGATGCACATTTCAAGAACTCGATGCGATAGCTGGATTAGATACCTAACCATTGTAGGACTTGAGGCTAGCATTGTGCAGATACATGGTAGAGTTTTTTGAATTATGGGTGTATCAGTAAATTCACATGAGTTCAACACTTAGACATTTTTGAAGTTTTTTCTGGAGTTGTGGCAGTTGAGAAACAATAGTGGAGCAGAGAATGATCGTCACAGTAGGACAATGGAAGATTAGACATTGCAGATAGATTTGGGGAGGATATGTACTTCCATTGTAGTAGATAGGTTAGTCACACACAAATTTGGTAAAAGAACAGTGTGGGTAGTGTCATGAGGTTACAGATGATTGTGGTGCGAGTTGGAAATTTGGGGTTTCCACTTCAGAGAAACTTCGGGTTTTCATTTCACAGGGAAAATTGGGGTTTTCACTTTGACAGAGATTTGGGGTTTCTAGTTGGCATGAAACTTGGGGTTTCTAGTAGACTTAGTTGTGATGGGGGTACAATTTTAGGCGATGACTTGGAGATGACATATTTTGTGTGTGTTATCAGGACAACAATGACTTTTGGTGGGGGAGGATGTAAGGCCTTTGGTGAGGAGGGAACACACACATTTTCCCGACTGGAATAGATGAAGACAAGATGTGAATTTTGGGAAACTCGGATAGATCAGAACACCTGTGGTTGGGAAGGTGTGCGATAAGTTAGCTAATTTGGATGCACTTGTGGAGGGAAGACTTGGCTAAGTATCTTGAGGAGGAGAGCCAAGAATTATATGGATGGGAACTCCACATTTTGGGATCACGATGGGAAAACTTGGTGCCTTAAGGCACATTTCATTGTGGATCAAAACCAATGGGTGCACTCACCTTGTGGGCATCTTGGACATGCCATCCTTGGGCGCTTTCATGTGGATGAATCAAGCAGTGTGGATATGAGGCCAACCCGGGAGAGAAAACCAGTTAGGTGTGACGACACGACAAACCATAAAAATGGTTGGGCACATTCTTATTGAGTGAGATGCATGACATGTGGAGTTGGTTGTTCAGCTCAACCTCACCAAAATTAGGATGTGACATTTTAGCACAAATGGGCACAATGGTTCGATGAGGAAGACACATATATAAGTGCAATGAGATAGAGAAAACAACTCAATGAACAAATTAGGTAGAGTAAGACACCAAGTGTTCTGAGGTGGATTCGTATAGAGAGGGGTGAGCTCCCCCAAGGAGCCAAGTCACTCCACACGAAAGGATTTTTGTTTCCTTGAGGAGGTTCTTTGGACAGAGTTTGGGTGAAATTTCTTTGGACTGAGTCTGGCAGGTAGGATGACTTTGGGGTTGGGAAGTACATGTGTTGGGAAGAATTATTTCTATGGGTAGTGAGACAGAGTCATTTGTGACTGTCTGAGGAGGATGTGAGATAGTAAGGAGAGAAGTAGTAACACACCCAATCCCCTAAATTCCTTCTAGGGGATGGGGTAGTAAAATTTTACTTCTTATAATCATCTAAATTCCTTATTTGTAAGCACACCATCGTCTTCTACTCATCGAGAAATTTATAATGACTATAAGTATGCTAAAAAATGAGCTCTGGTTCAAACGTTATGGCCTCTCAAATTTTTTCGAGATTTCATTAGCCAACAACCAGCTCATTTCCATGTGGCATCCACATAGCTACTTATTACCCATGCCATCCAACATGGCAACTTCCACCTTTACATTATTTCCATGGGCCTGATCCCTTGGTTCGTCTTCATCATTGTCGGGATTTTCTTATCCCCTAGTTCTCTCCTACAAACAAAACTTCGACGATGATAAACTAAAGAACACCTCCCTCAAATCCTACAACTCACAACTCTTGATCTCTATGTATCAGTGCACGTCAGGGATATCAATTTGCATGGAGGTTAACGCCCATATTCCCAAGGTTTGCACCCTTTTTCTTCATTGATCAACGATTTTCATTTAGTCTCTAATTCCTTATCGTCATCGAGATTTTATCCTCATGGAACATCACACCCCAACACAAAATTTTCGACAACAACCCTCTATTAGGTATTCTTCTAATATAACAGTCTTCTGACCGAACATCCTAGGGTTCTGACTGTGTCGGTGATCCCAACTTGCATGGGGGATAATGACCATCCTTTACCATGCGGTGTGGGTCCTATGATGGATCGATGGCTAAGGTTTGATCTCAGTTATCTACCGACCAACGACTGCACTTAACCCCAACTTCTATCTTCATCAGCGATCACCCCATTTTCTTTGGAACTCCTTGTTTGCAAGAGTCACATGGAATCCAACGATGGAGATCCCCTCGCCCAGCGGCAGATCAACATACGCCATCATGTTGTTGATGCCTGATTTGTCATCATTTTTGGCCAACATGTATCCTTTCCAACCCGTCACATTTCATCGATGATACTTCAACAAACCATATATCGTTGTTTTCACCTCCCCAATGAGATCGATGGTTCTCATTTGTCCTCTTGACAAAACCAGGTTTCGACACCAGTTTTCCTCTAGTACATGATGGCTACCATGCTAATGAGACTCGTGGAACTCATATCATATCATGGCCACTGCATCACTATGCCAAGGGGGTAGGACATGTGGCATAAACATCAATTTGCATGTGGACTTGATGCGGCATACACGTCCTCATAGATGCCCTCGGTTTGTACGTTTAAGTGTTGACACATGTCCACTTCTCAATGGATCAGTTATGATGTCTGACGTCATCCCTCCCCCTTCCTTACTTAACCGAACCTATAGAAATATACAACTAGAATTTAATCATGCTTGTTCCCAAATCGACGGCCCTTAATCGCTCTCAGATCTCCTCTCATCAAATTCCCTTCCATTTGGATTGAACGGCTAGGATTACTCTTCGTCTATGTAACGACCCCTGTCGTTACAACAACATGCACTGCATAACAAGTACAATTTTTTTTTTAAGCGGGAAGGTAATAACGACAAAAAGTCAATCAACGCAACTCGATGATGAAGACAATGCACACAATTTAGGAAACAAACAACATAACAACCTAGCATATTAGCACATCATGCATCTGGATGCAACATATGAAAATCAATCAGACCAAAATAAAAACCGAGGCGTGAGAAGTGATATAAATTCTAGGGTCCTTCATTTAATAACGCATACATCATGGTAATTCTTAGATTAATTGCTAACATAAAACCATTAAATACTTTTGAATCACTAACCTAAACAAAGACATTATTATATTGCTAACATAAAAAATTAAACCTTATTAAAGCACATAACCATTCTTCCACCCATACAGTCGTTATCTTAACACGTTGTTCGAAAATTACAACCATTATTAATTAATTAGTGCATTCCTCATATTAAAATTTATTGGGCTACTCAGCAAATTCAAAACGTTGCTGAAGTAACCTAGAAATAGTTGCAAGCAAGAAATGTTTGCAATGTCGCTACCGAAAATACTAAGGATACAAGGGTTGGGTGCATAAATTACATTAAACTTAAAGCATAGGTGAAGGGTTCTAATCAATAAATCCTTTAAATAAGTGATAATTCTCTGAGCTAAATTGAGATTATCGAACCTCAATAAGAATACTCATGCAAATGTTTTCAATATTTCCTTAGGGGCTCGAAACACAAGGTTCACATATAGATTATAAATACCTTAAGGAACAAAAACTCAGTTCTAAACAATAAATTCAATTTTTAAACATGTAGGAACCAAACACCCTAAGGAAGGACAACTTCTGAAAAATGGTTATTAATTTGATGGCTTGTAACCTGCCAGAAGGTAATTAGAGGAGCTGCAGAAATTACGACTGTCTAATTCCATTTAAATCTATCCAGTAGTAATTGAGTCTCGCATTTCCCCAAACGTAAAGATAAAAATGTATTATAATAATATATAAAAAGGGTGAAGTGTGTGCTAGCTGTCACATGCACCCTCCGTTGAGATACACGCAAACTAACATCTCTTCCATAAACGCAAAATCTGAGATAACCACAATTTCTGTCAAACACAAAAATCGCCTTCAACCTGACATCTCTGCCCTAGTAGGTTGGTGGAAGTAATTTTCATTGTCATAATAATAACCTAAAATGTTTAGAATTTCATAACACTGTCTATTCTAATTGTTCAAGAATTCTCTGTGTAAATGAAAATCTCGTTGTAGTTTTTTCCAGTAGTAACAATTTCACGATTATATTTATAATATAAATTGTTTTACATCGCTGAGATATCAAAATAAAAAACCCTTTCACATGGATGGTCCCCAATGTATGGCTTTGATATTTACCCCAAAAATAGGCCAAAGCCAACACGAAATTTCTGACAGAACAAAGCCTTCATAAAAACCAGTAGTCCAATATCATGCAGAATTATAGAGGCAAGAGAAGAAATGATATTCAAAACTAATAGTGACTGAAATGGAACCCAAGCTTTGATGGAATAAAATAAGTTTATGATTATGTTTATAGCATTGTAGTTATTTTAAATGGAAATAAAACTCTGCATAAATTAAATCAATCTCGGCGTAAAAATCTTTTAACCCTTAATTTTTAAATTATGTGTGAGTGGTTAGAGTCTCGAGTGATATCAAACTCATTTTGTATTTTATAAAATTATATGTGTAGTATTTCATGGTAAAAAAAACTCTACAAGATTAATCAAACTCAGTGTAATGAAGGATCCAAGGATAAGTAACATCTGGGTGGATAAAATACGGATCTCCTGGGAAGTCAAGTTTAAGGATATTGTTCTAGTGTTCAGTTTAATGCTGCTCTTTCCACTACCAGCTAAGAAGGGCATTCATTAACACTGTGCACGATTTCTATTACTGGAGGAATGACTATAAGCTCGCTGGTGGGGGGGAATCAAAATTTTGGTTGCGAATGAATGAGGCAATCCACCGAATCGAGGCATCAGGTTGACACAGAAATTAAACAAGATTTGGCAGTTCCGAAGTCAACTTGAAGAATTTCTACAGGCATGATTCATTCAATCTCCTTGAAGAACATTTGGGGATAATCTGGTAGTCAAGTCCAGGACTAAGTTGTCTAATTTTCTTCCATCGTGCTTGGGTGTAAACTAAGATTTTACCATCAAGCTTGTGGAGATGGGTTAGTGTAAAGAATCTAAACTGAGGATTTTGAACTTGTGTAAATCCAGTTATAGTTTGGGATTTCATTAAGAGTTAAGGAAATTATTCTTAGAGGAGTTGAAGAGTATCCGCTGACGTTGAGTAGTCGTTTTGTTTTCTCTTGCAATGCAATGCTCTGGCAATGGATTTACGATAATAGTGATATTATTCTTTGTACTCGAAATTTGTAGATTAAAACTATTGGGAGGGATGATCAGTTTCAATACCTGAATTCCCATACAACATTCATTATCAAACTTACTAAAATATATGGATCCACTCCTCAAATATGTGTAGGAATCAAATGTATATTAAGCTCGAGAGTGTCTTAGAATTCTGATACTAATCAATCACAAAAAGAATGATATAATTAATTCTCAACTATACTTAACTGAAAAAAAATACAAACTGACTAATAATATCACTTCTTTACTATAGTTAACTAAATAATAGAATTGCAAACTGAATAAAATCTTAGATTTAAAGAATTACTATGAAAAGATAAAATAGTGTCAACTAGAATGATTCATCATCATTATAATCTCATACACAGGATAATTTGACTGAAATATAACAAAATTTAATCACGCGTATCGAATCTGAAGATGATGATCCCGTAGACGTTGTCCTGCATGTTTGCTCTGTCCAGATCCTGCTTGCCGACCGATGAGACCTCACTGGTACCTCTCAGCCAACGCTAGGGGTACTCTTCTTCCCCCTGATCCCCCCAAGCCGCAAAGGGGCCACACACACAATACCAGAGAATGATATATCCCATATCGCCTCGCAAGGTCGAGCTACCACTCATTTCCTGAGCTGGGTATCCCAACTCCCACAAGATAAAACTCAGTCAAGATAAAATTTCGGCACCGTAACTTTACACAATTCAAATGTGATCCATACTCATCCACTGCCATCCTTTTTATAGATTTTTCAAGTGATTAGTTTCCCAAATCCTCATTAGATTCCTTTTTCATTTATTTAATTAGGAAAAACCTTCCCTGTAAACATGTCGCTCGATCCCCTAGTTGCACCAAAAAATCAATTTATTAATTAATTAAATTTTCCTATTTTCCTCACCGACTTAAAAGCGTTCCTAAAAACTCTCCTTGGTGTCCCATTATTCCCTTACAATTATTAAATGACTTACACCTTACTTAATTCCTAGTTGAGTTCATAAATAGAAAGTTCCAAAGGCTAGATTCCTTACTAAGTTAGACATTCCCCTTTTTCTTTAAGTTTCTCTTTTTCTTTAACTTTCCCCCTTTTCTTTAAGTTTCCCTTTTTCTTTAAGTTTCCCTTTTTATTTAAATTTCCCCCTTTTCTTAAGTTTCCCTTTTTCTTTAAGTTTGCCCCTTTTTAACTAAGTTCAGAATTAGCAAGTTTAAACAAACAACCATTTACCCCTTTTATTAATTAACCTTTATTAAAATTTCTACTTTAATTATTAATGCTGAAATTTTCTTTACCCCCCTTTCTTGTTACAAGTCTAATTAGTTTTTTTTGTTCAAAGGTTCTACTTAGACCTAGGCTTTAAAATCCCTAGGCTTGGCTTCAGTTCTTAAGGAAAAAAATGTTATTAAATTTTACTCATCACAACATTCATTTTAAGGCCGACCAGGTCCTATGGAGGCATAGTTTTCTAGGCACTAGGTTTATTAACTTACCATGGTTAACATCGCGACATGCCCTTCAGGACGCACTATGTTCTCCAAGGGTGCCACTCACCTCTTTCCATTTTTATTCGTGCGAGGTGCCCTTCAAGACGCACTACGTGCTCCAAGGGTGCCACTCGCCTCCTGACTGAATTTGGTAGACGTCAAACCCCTGGAGTCAATGCTTCGTCAGGTGATCTTGTGGGAGACTAAGGGCCTCTAAGGAATAAGGACCCTGTCTTATTGCATGCCCCTTAGAATCATCGTGAGCGACTTTCACAGCCTGCCCTCACGGCATTGTGGGTCTTCTCGAACTAGGTAATCGTTAACCTACAGTTTGAGCCACGACGGGAGTGCTAGTAGGTTGCAGCAGAGCTGCTGCCACACCTCTCCCTCAATATATTTGGTTGCTGTGCATGACCCCTTTACTCCAAATGTGAGTGTGTTCGACAAGCTATCGTCAGCTTGCATCCATCAACGAAACATTTCAGCAATAACAATCAACATCAAATATCTAATCATATGTACATATGTCACATCAAAAACATTCAAACCCTAACAGTCCACTCCCTGACTCGATCTAGAGTCCAGGGAGTTTCATCGATGCCTCAGCATCCTCTAACGTCCAGAGTCCTACACACTCAGGAGAACCCAATCAATAGCACCTGTCGATGTAAATACAACAAAATAACATATCATCAAATCCAAAGTATCTCATAATCATAATCAAAACAACCAATAGTATAATGACCTCGATCACTTGCACGCAAGTGTCCTCAAAGAATAAGTTCGCTCAGTGCGTGCAAGAGCAAGATGTTACATACACCCCCTCTCGTTTTAAACTTTGCCCCGAAGTTTCACAGTATGTAAGTGCCGAAATAAAGTGTATCACAGTATCAAATGTCTAGCTAGCAAACAAAAATGGAAACTGCTGACGCATATCATATGCATCATCCCAGGTCGTTGAGTGTGGACTATAGTTGTCCCACTTCGTTGACCTGATCTATTGTTTGACGTCATAGTTGTCAAATGCGATGGTCCAGGATGCGGATTGGCTCCGCCGTGAGAGCACCCTCATTCGATACCTACAAGGAACTCATGTCAATAACATGTGTAGGATCACTAACATAATGTCTCAAAACAGATACATGAAAAACATCGTGCATACACCTCAAAGAATCAGGCAAGGTTAGTTGATAGGCCATGGGCCCCTTCTTTTCCACAATCTTGAAGGGTCCCACACACCTAGTAGTGATTTTATCACCCCTTCCAAACTTGATCAAACTCTTATGCAGTTTCACCAGCAAGAAGACTCGATCTCCAACTTCATAACTATGGTTGACACGATGTGCATCGGCATAACTCTTCTATCAATCCTGTGCTTCCTTGATCCTTTGTATTATTGTTTTCATTTGATCTTCCATCTCTTGGATCGCTTTTGGCCCCACCAGGACCCTATCATTGGCTTGATCCCAACTCAAAGGCATCTGACATGGTCACCCGTAAAGAAACTTGAATGGCGCCATCTTAATGGTTCTTTGATAACCGTTGTTATATGCAAATTCTACCAGTGGAAAGAATTGTTCCCAATGCTTATGTTGGTCCATCACATATATACACAACATATCCTCCAAGATTTGGTTTGTTCTTTTGGTCTGCCCATCTGTCTCTGGGTGATATGTGGTACTAAATTTAAGTTGGGTTCCCAAGGCCTCTTGGAAACTAGTCCAAAATCGTCCCATAAACATCGATCCTCTATTGGATATAATCCCCTTAGGCAGGCCATGCAGCCTCACAATCTCACTGATGAAAAATCTAGCTATTTCAGGCACCTAATATGCCATACGCACAGGAATAATATGTGCACTCTTCGTCAAAGTGTCGACTACTACAAAAATTGAGTTGTGTCTCCTTGTTGTCAGTGGAAATACAACAATGAAATCCATCGAAATGACCTCCCATTTTGATTCTGGAATAGTGTGTGGTTGTAATAAACCTGTCATATGTCTATGTTTAGCCTTCACCTACTGACATTCTAGACATCTTGCCACGTAGTTGGCTATGTATGCCTTCATTCCTTTCCAGAAGAATAAGGGTTTAAGGTCTGCCCTCATCTTCGTGACTCCAGGATGAGCATGTACACTTCTCTATGAGCCTCATTTAGGATCAAACTCCTCATCTTGTCATTGGGCAGTATGTAAATTCAACTTTTAAATATCAATAATCCGGTGTTGTCCACAGTAAATGCCTCAAATTTTGGTACCATCATTGTGTTTTGTCCGATAAAATCCTTGACCTCTCTGTACCAGTCATCGTCGCGATGTAAATTCAAAATATCATCACATAGATTCGTCTGAAGAAGCATCACCAAAAATATGTGTTGTCTCCAACTCAACACATCAACCACTCGGTTCACTATTCATTTTATGTAAGTAATATTGAAATTGTACTCGCTAATAAATTTCGACTAACGCCGTTGTTGCACGTTCAAGTCTCTTTGCGTAAAGATGTGTTGTAAGCCACAGTGGTTTGTTTTTATTTTAAATTTTATTCCAATAAGGTAGTGTCTCCATACTCTCAAGGCACAAACAATGGCTAACAACTCCAAATCATGTGTTGCATATTTCTCCTCATGCCTTCTCAACTTTCTCGAGATCTAAGTGATCACTCGACCATCTTGCATCAAGACTCCGCCTAATCCTTCCTTGGAATCGTCATTGCATACCAAGAATTTCGCGTCCATTTCAGGGACCTTTAGAATTGGCGATAACATGTCAGCGATAAAAATCAACATCAAATATCTAATCATATGTACATATGTCACATCAACAACAATCAAACCCTAACAGTCGACTCCCTGACTCGATCCAGAGTCCAAGGAGTTTCATCGATGCCTCGACATCCTCTAACATCCAGAGTCCTTCACACTCAGGAGAACCCAGTCAATAGCACCTATCGATGTAAATACAACAAAATAACATATAATCAAATCCACAGTATCTCATAATCATAATAAAAACAACCAATAGTATAATGACCCAAATCACTTGCACGCAAGTGTCCTCAAAGAATAAGTCTACTCAGTGCGTACAAGAGTGGGATGTTACAGACTAAATCGACTGCTCCATTTCTCTCTCAGAACTCTACCCATTATATGGTAAAAATCACCCTTTAGAGTCTTACGATTGGGGTGCACCTTGGTGTCTTAGGATTACTCTAAGCAGCAAACTCCGACGATAAACACTACTCCGGATCCGATGGTACATATCCTTTCCTACAGACACTCTGATGGATCCAACATCTTGGGTTCATTCTTGGAGATCTACCATTGGAGTCCCTCTTAACTTCACTTAGACGAGACTCTATGGAAATCTATGGATGAGAGTTGATCTCACCTTTACTTTGATTAATGGTCCATATTGTCCCTTGGGTCTTTCTCATCGGAATGCCTTTACTCCGGGTCCCCGGGGTTACTTTGACCATCATCCTCCGACCAATGGTCTAAATATTTAGAAAGACCAATCGTCCTAGGTACATATTCTACATGCCTTATATCCTACTCGACGAAGGGTCTGACTCTATTCTCTACGTTGATCCAACGAATGTGATTCCTTTAGGATCAAAACATAAATTCTTCGACAGGGATACATCTCATTTAATGGTAGATATAATTTCACTACTTCAAATAGATGGTTGTGGTTCAACCCACTCAGAATATAGGATTTATGCATGATAACAACCTAAAATTGGACTTAGCCAATTTAGGGATATCTTCAGGCTTATCACATGGGTTTTTCTCTAGAATAGAAGTCCAATTCTGGACTTAACTGCTAATGGATTCTTCCATGCCCTTTCTCATGATTATACCAAGAATTCAAGGGATCTGACCCATTACACTGTAACCTATGTGAGGGATTATCCTCTTGTCTCTATGAGGATTTTCATCCTGCAACCATTCCATTTCAACATGGGGGTTTATACGAGGTTTAAGACTCCTTAACCCAATCTGGGTATCCTTAATGTTACTTTCTGACTAAGGACTTGGCCTCTCCGAAGTATCTAAAGTTTACCAGACCTCTCAGGCCTCCAACATCAGGGATGATTTTAGGGGCTAAATTTCGCTCATGGGCTAATTTTTCATGGTTTTTCCAAAAATGAGATTCGCTATTTTAAAAATGATTCGCCCAAATTCTATAGGATAAAATTATTTTACCTTAAAAATAGCCAAAATTTTATAAAAACTATATAAAATACTTAGAAATTTGAATATTTTTACAAAAATATTGTCAAACATTTATAGTTGACATATGAAGGATTAGTAAGATTTGCCAAGGTTTCTACGTTTTAAAATAAATTTCCATCCTTAAAATCATCTCTGTCCAACATACCATTATTGCAATATTTTGTTCCTCTCAGTAAGTATTATTTTCTCTTAATTATTTAAGCCTATTTTATTTTCTCATGCATCATACTACAACAAAATTTCCTATTGTACGCATGGGAGGCACAAACATCCAGTTACATTCACAAGGGAAACCCATTTATAAAGTCCTTAGTTATTCGAGGTAGGATGCATAATCCTCCTGTTCAGATATACACTACACATACAATTATAGGCACCAGTGATATTATCTAGCCATACATTTCAATTTATTTACAAAGTATAAAGAAATACTTATCTTTTACAAGTTGTGACCAACCAAGTAACTGTAGGTGTTCTCCTTTCAACTCAACGTGTTCGCATTTACATCCAACTAACTTTAGGTGTTCACTTGTAAACTATTGATTGGGATCATAAGCGCAGTGGGTATGTCAAGGAAACAATGAGCCAAGTTAATGATACAACCATATGTATGCAGATCCATGAACTACACAGATAAGTACTATGATGATATGTGAAACTTTTCCCTTTGAATTATGAACAACAATAAAATATTTTAGCATGAAATTGAACGTAATATGCTTGTTGTTTGAAATTATTGTAGGTATATTCTAAATTCCAAAAGTTTGGGCATTATGGCATGTGAATATTGTAAATGTATTTTTGCTTAATTGAAAATTCCAACAACTGGCAGTGGGGTGAATCCTTGAGTATTGGCCATGATACCACTAGAGGAAAGAATGAGGAAGACTAGAGAGGGGGGTCATTATGCTGAAATAACCCAAGACTCCTTGTTGAGAAATTATTTTGGAAATATTCAGACTATTTCCTTAGACTTGATCCCAAAGCAAATCAGTTAATGTGAAGGAGTGGCAGTTGAACAACCAACGACCCCCATGAGTACAGGTATGAGAAATTTGGATAGGATAGTAGAAGCTTCTAGCCAGAGGTAAGACATAGTATGAATTATGCATCCAATTTGACCCCATGGGTTCCTTATGACAGAAGGATGAGGATGGTCCAGAACCTCCCTGTGTGGGGGAATGCATGCAGGGAGAAAGGGAGAAGGGCAGGAGAGAAAAGGGAGGAGATATCCCAAGGGGGATAGGGGATGGAAGTCTCAAAGTAAGAATCTTGGTTTGCAGGATTGGTCAAAGAATCAAAGTTCCCAACCTCAGTAGAGAGGTCGTGAGCTTGATGCTGGAGAGCATTTGATAAACCTAGACAAGGCCTGGGCTAGGTGGGTGTGAGGAAATCCTTACTAAGAGTGGTGTGAAGGAGAGTAACCTTCACGTACCAAACTCCCGTAGAACCTAAGAGATATTTTCCCTGGTGGTATCATGTCTTGGAAATGGGGTGGCCTATTGTTGAAGTTATAAAGAATGCATCATCTATGGTTGGGTGGAAAGGAGAACACCTATAGTTAGTTGGTTGGTCACAACTTGTAAAATATAAGTATTTATTTATCCTATGTAATTAAATTGAAATGTATAGCTAGATAATTGCATCAGTGCATGTAATTGTATGTGTAGTGTATATATGAACAGGAGGATTATGCATCCTACCTCCAATAAATAACGACTGTATAAATGGATTTCCCCTATGAATGTAGTAATAAATGTAACTAGATGTTTGTGCCTCTTGTGCGTACAATAGGACATTTTGCTACAATCGAATGCATGAGAAAAGAAAACGGGCTTAAATCATTAAGAGAAAATAATACTTCCTGAGAGGAACAAAATATTGCAATAATGGCATGTTGAAGACCTGAGAGGGACGATAAACTTTAGATACCTCGAAGAGGCCAAGTCCTGATTCATAATGTAACCTTAAAAAAACCTGGATTGGGTTAAGGATCCTTAAACCCCGTATAAACCCCCACGTTGAAATGGAAGGGTTATAGGATGAAAATACTCATATAGATAAGAGGATAATTCCTTACACAGGTTATAGAGTATTCGTTCAGATCCCTTGAGCAGTTAAGTATATAATTGGACAATTAGTCTAGAGAAAAACCCCTATGATAAGCCTAAATAGATCCCTGAATTAGCTAAGTCCAATTCCATGATGTTATCATGCATAAATCATGTATTCTGAGTGGGTTGAATCGCAATTGTCGATTTGAAGCAACAAATTTATCTCAATCATTAAATGGAATGTATCCTTGATGAAGAATTTATGTTTCAATCCTAAAGGAATCGCAACCGTTGGACCATCATAGAAAATAGATCTAGACCCTTCATTGAGTAGGATATGAGGCCTGTAGAATATGTATCCACTACCGTTGATATGTTGGAAGATCAGAGGCTGAAATATCTAGAATCTTGGTCAGAGGATGATAGTCAAAGTAACCATGGGGACCCAAAGTAAAGGCACTTCGATGAGAAAGACTCGAGGGATAATATGGATTGTTAGTCATAGTAAAGGTGAGATCAACTCTCATTCATAGATATTTGTAGGGTCTCGTCTAAGCAAAGTTAAGTGGGACTTCAATGGTAGAGCTCTGAGAATGAACCCAAACTATGTGTGCAGGAAAGGATCCAAACCGTCGGATCCAGAGTAGTGTTTATCATCGGAGTTTGGTGCTCGAAGTAACCCTGGGACGTTGAGGTGTAGGAACCCCGATGGTAAGACTCTAAGGGGTGTTTTTAACCATAGAATGGGTAGAGTTTAGAGAGAGAACTGAAGCCATCGATTTAGAATAAGAGTAATTATGGTCATTGGATCCAATGGGAAGGGACTCTAATGGGAGGAGCTCAAAAATATCAAACCACAACCCTTGACTCACCCTCGATTCAAGTGCTTGGTTCTGTCGCAGATTCCGGGAGCATCTGTTGTTTTCCCTTGTCCTCCTTTTCTTCTTCCTTCTGCTCTTCCATTTGTGATTTCTCTTCTTTTGCCTCTTCAAATGAAGGGCCCAACTCTGGGACCAACTCTAAGTCTCGCTCCTTCACTCCTTGAAAGTTTCCAACTTTATCCTGCCAGTTCCTCACGAGGAGTCATGCCTCTGCAACAAACTGTTAGGTCGCCTCTTTAATACACCCCTTTGGCTTGGACGCGACCAATAAGTTCCACTCAGAATCTTCTATTGCATCAACTTGATACATCTGCATGTACACTTTCTGAATGACAGGTCAAAATTCACATAGCTCTTTCTTTGCTACGGACTGTTCCTCAAAGAGGGCGTTCAGTTCATTGTCCTCCTGTTGTATTTGGTCAAACTTCTGTTGTTGCTCCATCGGATCAATCATGGTCGTAACCTCTTCATTCAACACCTAGATCTTGGTGCACACCTCCTCCAAGACCTAGTTGCGTCGAGTGATAATGCCTATCCAATCACCGACTTCCCTGAAAATATTTGTGCATTCCGTTGTGTACTTGTGTATTGTTGCTCAGGCATTATTGCCTTGCAGTACTATCTTCTGCATCTTCTCTTGCAGCTTCTGGGGCTGCTTCTCTACTTCTTGCTGAGTCTGTCATAATTGTGCTTCCATATGCTTAGCACGAGTGGAGATTTGTGTCCATGCTCCTTGGAGCAGCTCAATCTGATGCTCTAGCTCACATGCATCACTGGCTTCAAGCAGTTGGGGTGCGGCCTAGAGAATCTCCGACCAGGATTCAACAAGACTTTCTTGCACTCTTTCTAGTATGTGCTCAATCTGGGCCTTGGCCTATTCTTTTTATTGTATTGATGATTGCACAAGGAACGCGTCCTCCCTCGTGACCTCGATAGACCTCTCGGCATACTAGAGACTTTGCTCCAGTTGATCAGTTGATGCTCTAACCAATCCAAATAAGTGTGTCGCTGGCCACTGTACCAGGTCAACAGATGAAGGGGATGCGTCTCTGGGTGCTCTTGTCTGCAGTGGAAGTCCACTGGCCGTTTAATGTTCTGAGTGGGTCTCTACCTCCTCCTCTGTTGATGGTCCTGGTGTGATACTCAACCTTAGCGCTAAGGGAAAGAGATTCAAAACCTATGTTCTAGCTATTGATAGTTGCATCAGTTCTGCGCATTGCTGAGGGTTCTGGAGAACCCACTCCATCTGTTCTCATGCGGATGTCGTGCTCTTCTCGATTGTTGATTAAGTTTCCTTCTAAGCCTCTGATATCTCCTTCTCTTTGTTGCGTCAGCTTCCTACATTGTGCTTTCTTAGGAACCCTCACCCTTGGCCGAAGAGGGGATTTGTTGGTTTCTTTGGGCTTGTGGCTCCTCCACGGTTTGGTTTTCCTTTTATTGTGCTGAAGGCTCAGTCTGTTGTTCCTGGATGTATGGGTTCGGACCAATCAGCTTCATTCTCTACTCTAGTACTTTGGGGTTTGGACCAGAAACTTCTCTTCTCGGCTTAGGAAATTCTTGGGTTATTTATGGGAGTTCTCTCTTTTCTTGCTCTGGTTGATCAAGATGCATCGGCTCCAGGTTTTTGGTTTGGGGTGGAATGGTGTTTTTTGGGGTTGGCGACTGGGGTTGTGGTGATGAAGGAGGGTGCTCAGTGATGATTGTGGGTGGAAATGTTTTAGGCTTAGGGTCGTCCTGAATGTGGATGATGGGGATTTCTTTAACCATTGAGCGAGTGTGGGGGATGGTTGATTTAATGGGTTGGGGGTTCAAAGGTTTATTCGGCGAAACCATGGTTCTAGGATTCTTCACCATTGGTTCGTTAACAAACACAACACTCAGGATCTGGTTGACATCCTCACCTAAAAAAACAACATTAGATGGCAGTCGATGGAGGACCAGTATCATTATTTTCTTATGCTCCAATGGTTGTGTCTCGTCTTCCTCCTTAGAGTATGATTGTGTTGAATCTTCTTGCCTCGGTGGCTCTAGGCCTGAGCTCAGTCCTGCCCCTACTTCTTTGTCTTTCTTCTTCAGTAGCTCCGCAGGTAGAATATAGTGCATCCTTGACTTGCACGGGTTGTGTTTGACTCCTAGCCATGACATTACTTCTTTGTCGAAGGCCTCCTCATCCAGGATAGAATGACAACATCCTTGTATGGAAATATTCCCTACTAACATGTCTCGGTGATAAAAACGTATGGTGTCGGTTCATGTTGAAGGCAATGTTTCTCATATTGAAAATGAGGATCTCCTGTGGAATACGTAGCCTCTATGTTGTTTCTATCAGGTCATTGTACCACTTAGCAAATGTTGCGGTGTTGAAGGTTGCATTCTCTGAATCCGACCTGGACTACGAGGGCTCGAACATCTTTTCCATGCGCCCCTTATCTGGTAGCATCGATGCCCTTCTGATAGGTGGCTTCCACTTGAACATTGTGAATTCCAACAATAGATATACGTAGGTGAAGGTTCCTCCCTTCTCCTGTGCTTCCTCACATGCCACTAGTAGTTCCTCCAGCAGGTAACTACACCAATTGAACACAGTGTCATTGGCGCAAAAGTCTGCTACTGATAATGAATCTAGCATGCATTCGCCCTTGTAGTATGATCCCATAACCTTGATGGCTATGAGGTAACAAACAGTCTGGACTGTCTCTGGTAATATGGGGTCGATTACTGTTGTGCGTCCCCCCCTCCTTGTGTTGAATTTTTCATACAAGCTGAGCTCTCCTTTCTTTTTGTCGTGCTTACCAGGAGCCTGGAATCCTTTTGACGCATCTTCTCCTTCAAAGGACAGTCCAGTAAGTTGATGGATGTCTTTAGCATGTATTGGATACCACTTATCCAACCAGAGACTTCTGTCATGCACCCTACTTATCAGAAATTTTGTGCACCGCGCAACCTCACCAGTGGTACTTTATACTGGTAGGTATCTAAGGTTCATGATGGTCAAATTGAATAAGTTGACAAATTATGGTTTTGACATGAATTGCATGCCTCTTAAATCATCTGGAGCCATCTCCAAAAATACATCTATGTTCATTTGGGGGAACAAAACTGGATCTGTTAGGTCAACATCAAGGAGCTTAACATGCTCCACCTTCCCTTTGAGATTGCCCACGACCTCGACTCGGGTGTCACACGGCTCATCTGGTACCGCATCTTTAGACATGGTGCTCCGGCTTGCTATGGATCTCGACATTGTGGATTTTGAGTTATCACAACTTCTACAGAAAGATAAGGACTAGGGTCACAACTACAGGTTTCACAATTGTACAGGCTGGTTCGCTCTACTGAATTCAAAAATGGCTATGTTCTTTGAAAATGATGCATTCTTGGGAGAGTTCTCTGAGCCTTATACTTGGCTTAGCGGGAAATTTTAGCAATAACTATTGTTCATCATGAACATATGGACGCAATTGGATCTGAGTTGTCTGACAGGACGATTTAACGGGGTAAATCCTATCGGGTGATTATGTCATTTACTTGCGTGAGTGGGATAGGGACATGGCCGGTTTCAGACCTTTCCATTTGATGGGTGGGAATCCTAGCATGAACTCTGATGACATATTTGCATATTGTGGCTTTATGTCTTAACTAAATTCAGACGGGCAACCGTAATGGCAATAAACGTTGTGACTAGACCGGGTCCGTGTGGCACATGGACTCAAATAGTATTTAGATTTGTTCTCCCTTCGATCACAAAGGGGGTCCCCATCATATTAATGACTGTCATTAATGGATTCTCTTATGCTTTGGATCCTGCACTACTGAGTCATTATTTTTGTATCAAACAACACTTAAACATAAAATGAACTATGTGTCATGGTGCAACACTGCGCACTTCGACTTTATTAACTAAATTTACAAAAATTTCAGAAAACTCAAATATAACTATTATACATGATCCTTCGGACTAGAGAAACAGTCCCTTTTTTTCAGTTTTGAGACATATAGGGCTTCAGGCGAGCACCGTTCACCCATCCTGGCCACAACATACCATCCAGTTGCGCAATTCTAACTGCTCCTGAGGGTCAGATATCCGCAATTATAAATGGTCCCAACCAATGCATGTGCAACTTGCTAGGATGCTTCTGGTACCGACTATCGTAGAGCAGAACCTTGTATCCTTGCATAAATACCTTGGTCTTAATGTGCCTGTCATGCCAAGACTTTTGTCTTTCTTTTTCAACTGACTGATGGAAGTTTGCTAGAAATCTAGTCTCCTCGAGTTATTGTAACTCCATAAGTCTTTGCACAATTGAATCCTCCTCTGACATATGTGTGATCTATGCAATATACAAACTTGAAGTGATGAATTATGTAGGCACCACTGCCTCTTTCCCATAAACTAGCTGGAATGGTGTGTACCTGTGGAGTTTTGTTGTGGTTATCCTATAAGCCCATAGTCCTATTGGGACTTTGTCATCCCAATCTTCTCGATTTGCACAACAGACCTTTGTCAACCATCATTCCAGAATCTCGTTGAATGCTTCTACTATTCCATTGGCCTGTGGGTGGTAGGGGTTGCTTTTGTGATGTTGGATCAGGAACTCTACTATAAGCTTTTCTATAGTGATACTAATGAAATGAGATCCCTAATCACTAGTTAGGCTCCTAGGACTTCTAAAACGAGTGATAATATTCTCAAAGATGAACCTGGCAGAAGTATTGGTCAAATAGTCATGAACAGTTGATGCTTCATCCCAATGCGTAAGTCAGTCAGCTACGGTGATGATGTACCTAGCCTTTGAATGTTTGGTTGTGGGGTTGATTGGTCCGATGAAGTCAACTGCCCATTTCTCAAATGCTTGTAGAGCTCGAATTGGTTGCAGTGGTAATTCATCTTGTCGTGACATCTTACCAACTCATTGACAAACATTACATGATCTAGCGTATACCTTTTCATCCTTGAAGAGTGTTTCCCACCAAAGTCTAGCTTGTATAACTTTTTGTGCAGTGGTGTTTCCTCCTACATGACCTCCTGTAACTCCATTGTGGCATTCTTAGAGTATATCATGTCTTTCATGATCCAGGACACATATTCTGAGGATACTATCTAGTCCCATTTTATACAATTGTCCAGCGATCAGTTGGTAATCTACTACTCTAACAATCATGTGGTGTTTCTGGGTTGCAGAATATGTTTCTAGGCAGACCCTTGTACTTAAGAAGATTGTTATGTCCTCCAGGTACTCTGGTATGGCCTCAACCCAGAACAATTATGCATCTGGGAGATGATCGTCTACTGCTCCGCCAATTTCCCCTGACTTTAATATGGATAACTAATTAGGTCCTACGTTGCATCTTCCCGGCTTAATGATAACTTCAAAGGAAAATTCCAGAAATAACAGCAACCATCTACAAATTCTCCCTTCCAACACAGATTTGTTAACTAGATATTTCAATGCAGAATGATCAGTAAAGAACTTGAAATAAGAACCTAACAAATAATTTCTAAATTTCTGCAAAGCATAAATCATGGCTAATCCCTCCCTTTCTGTCGTTGTGTAGTTGCGCTCTTCTTGTGAAAAATTATGACTCGCAAAATAGATAGGATGATCCATATATCCATCTCTAGGTTGCGTTAAGATACCTCCTAAGGAAATTATTGAAGCATCTACATGGATGTGAAATTCATTCTCCCAATTTGGGAATATCAGAATCAGTGTTGTATTGAGCTTCTCCTTGAGTGTCTCAAATGTTTTATCACATTCTGGAGTCCATTGGAACATTTCATCCTTTTTCGGTAGGTTTTCCAGAGGTGCAGTAATGTTGTCATGTCTTCGAATGAACCTACAATAGTAACCTGTGTGTCCCATCATGGAGCGCAATTGTTTAGCACCCGTAGGTGGTGGCATATTTGCAATGACCGCAACTTTGGCTAGGTCTACCAATACTCCTTCTTGGCAGACTATGTGGCCCAACAAATTCCCATGTGGTACACAAAAAATACACTTTCTGAGATTCAATGAGATCTACAATTCTTTGCATCTGTCAAACATTATCCATAGCAGTGCTACATGTTCCTTGAGCAGGCTATATATCATCCAATCATCCATATAGACTTCTATTAAATTGTAAATGAACTCTCTAAAAGTTGTTATTACAATCTTGGAGAAAATTGTAGGGGCGTTCTTTAAGAAAAATGGCATCACATTGTATGCGAAAGATCCCCATTATGTTATGAATGTGGTCTTCTTTTTTTCCTCTTCGGCAATCCTGACTTGGTGGTACCCTGAAAATCCATATGTGAATGAGTATGCTTCCTTCCCCGCAACCTATTATAGCACCTCATCAGTAAAAGGTGTTGGGAAAGGGTCATGCACATAGGTAGAGTTAAGGCTTTTATACTCTACATAGACTCTAATATCCTTTGTCCATTTCTTTCTTTGAATAACTATTGGGTTGACCCATTCTTCTTCTTCTACTGCAAAAATGAGTCCTGCTTCCAAGATCTTATCTATCTCCTTCTTAACCTTCTCTTTTACTCCAGGGTTAAGATGGTATGGTCTATGTCTCATAGGCTTGGATCCTGGTTTCAATTCAATTTTCATTTCTCCCATAACTCCCTTGATTCCCTTTAACTCTGAAAAAGTATTTGGGAACAAATCCTTATATTCCCGCAGCAAACTCTGTATTTCTTGACTGGTTTGCTCATCCCAGTAGTCTCCCACCATAGCTATCTTGGGCTGCTCTGTGGTCCCTATATTGATTTTGTGTAATTTTAATGGGTGATTGTAGGAGCTATCAGTCTGGCTGGGTATGGTGTTCTGGATTTCTCTATTCCCCTCTGTCTCTTTGATGGATAGGTTTCTCAATTCCTCTAAGTCATATAGGCTTTCTAAATCCTTGCTAATATAATAACATTCTATAGGTTTCTCAGTGGAGAGAAGGTGAAGGTTAGTCTAAAGTTCTTGGCTATGTTTGGCACATATCACTAAGTTTGATTTATGATTACCATTATCTGTAAAAAGAAATTTTTTAATCTTTTGTAGGACTACTTCAAGCTCAGGGTACTTACTTGTAAATGAGAAGTCTTTGCAAAAATGAGCTACCAGTGTTTTCCAATCGCTGATATTTCTTCTGGTTTCCTCATGTATGAACCAAGATTTCAGGATTGGACCTAAAGAGTGGGGAAATACCTGAACCCAGAAGTGAGATGGTATTCCTGTAGCTTGCCACTATGTCACGCACTGTTTAATCTGCACTCTAGGATCTGATTCTCCATTGATCAGTTGTGCAACTTGGAGATCCGTCTGCATCTATGATTCCAGCTGCTCCTTATTCTGGAACCTATACTTGATAGATTTCTTCACATCGTTCCAAATTCTGAGTAGGGATTTATGATTAGCCCACCATCTGGCAGGGATGTCTTGAAAAGATACATCTAGTACCGAGATTCTTTGATACTCTACTACCTTTTCTTCCATGTTGAGCAGAACAATGTCTATTTCTAAAGTGCCATTGTATATTGGGTGTTCTCTAACTTCGGTCTCAACCCATCTATTTACTCTCACAGTTGCACATCTTCTTGAGAATATTTTGTACGAACCTTTTTTCCAACTGTCAAAATCCAATTCTGAATCTTCGTCTGTTGACTGTATGCTTCTCCAACTTATTGATCCATCATCAGTAGGATTTATATAATCATCTCTTCTTCCTACTGTTATAGTGTACAACTGGTCCAAGTCTTCTCCATACATATTATTGTTTGTTGGCTCTGTATACTGGGGTCCTACATATCAATCCAAAGGTTGAACTACCTTTATTCCATTAGCCTCAAAGGTCATTGTGCCTTTCTTTAAGTCGATTACTGCATAGTTGTCATAGGCCCAATCAATGCTAAGTAGTGCAGGGTAAGGGTTCTTATCTCCCATGATCTTAATGACTTCAAATTCATCCATTGTCTTTACTCCTGCAACATCTATTTCCACGTTCTCCAGTCTTCCTATGGGGAAGATACAATATTGGTTTTCCATTCTTAACTAAATTGGGTAATATGTCAGCCTAGGTTTTCCTAAGGCTTCCCGGGTCTTCTTAGGCAAAATTTTCACATCAGATCCTAGATCCAACATGACGTCCTTAATTTCAAATTCATCTAACTGGGATACTACACTGAATTATTTTCCAGTTCGTATTTTTCTTCTCTGCACTCTATGAATACTCTTCTCAGGAAGATTAGCCCTTATTCTTTCTTCTATGGGTTCTTCGTTCCCTAAAACTAGGTATAGCGCATTACGCAACTTTTATGTTAGTTGATCATTCCCCACAATGTCAGAGAATAATTGAAACCAAAGGTCAACTACATTTTGAGGTTTCTCAGGTTGTCTTGATATGACTACAGGGTTTCTGGGTGCAGGGGGTGAAGCAAGGACTTGCACCATCTTAGGATAAACAATAGGTTGTGGGGGTTTCTCTCACATCTCAGGGCTGGGAATATTCTGAAATACTTCTATGGCATCTTTAAAGAAAAACTTTTGTTTTAGAGGGTCATACATGTCTTCTTTAGGTGTTGCTTTCTAGATCTTAGGTAGAGTATCAGCATCATCTCTTATCTTCGCTCCTCCTCGAGTAACGATATTAAGGTTGGGAAATTGTCCCTTAATAACTCTCTTGATTTATGAACTGATGAGGTTAGTTCCTTGTTTTCATACCCTATCTTCCCATTTTGCAATTAATTATGGGCAGTCTTCAGTTGCGTGCCCATTGGGTCTACAGTGCGAGCACCATGGTCACCTTGGATGAGGACAATATTTAGCCATGTGACCTTGCTCATTAAAGTTATAACATCTTCTTGGCCATCTTCCCCTAGTTCTTCCTCCTCTAAAGTCTCCTCCAGCTCCACCTCCTCGACCTCTTCCTGGTCCCTGAGGGTTTTCATTCACCCTGAATGTTGTTCGGTCTAACCTATTTGCAAGTGCATCCAACGCTCTATATTGATTGGTAGTATGCGTGGTGGATGCATAAAACTCACAGTGTACTATATTTGGTACTGTCAAATATTTTTGCATAATGGGGCACTGTCTTGGCCCATGCCCATGGATTCGATAGATTTCAAAATACTCATCTACTGGTGCTACTTGGCCTCCTGGAAAAGCATGATACAGGGTGGGGTTATGGAATGGTAAGTTCGTAGACACTTGCGCAACTCCTCCCGTGGGTCCTAGTGGGGCTACCATCAGATTTTGAGGAGGTTTGATTCCCCTTATTCGTGGACATTTGTTCACCAGATGTCCTTCTGTATAACATCTGGTGCACCAGACCTGTGGTCATCCTGGTCTGGGTATCGTTGACTCTTGAATCTTTTCTGTAAGTGTTGATATTTTCCCTTGTAGTTGTGCTAGATTCACATCTGTTGGGGGTCTGGTCACTCTCAGGCTCCCAGGGTATCCCTCCATGGCTTCAATCTTCATCGATTGTTCCAAGGCATCTATTAAAGTGGCTATCCATTGTTGCGTTAGCGGAATCTGAGTCAGAGGCAACAATCCCTGAATGTACCATTCCCTTTAATGTTTCTCATGGATTGGATGTGCCAACCTCCCTATAGCATATTTAAAATTTTGGTTGTATTCCTAGGTTGATTCACCTTCCCGTTGTTGGATCTCGCGCAACTCAGACAAAGCCTGTTGTTCTGACTAAAGTAGTTTGAACTCTGCTATGAACCTTGTCCGTACCTGGCCAAGAGTGAATGCTTGACCTTGAATTCCTGGCACTCTTGGCTCAATGATCTTCATGTACCACTTGAGAACCTGACCTCTCAAGGTAGTTTGGAACTTGACCAACTTATTTGCATCCAGATTCCTTCTGGATCTCCAGATTGCTTCACACAAGAACCAGTGTTGCTCAACATCTTCATCTCCCTTACCCCAAAATTTTGGGTATCGAGCAATCGAACTTCCTGCATGGAAAGCCATTATTGATCTTGTTTTTCTTATCAATATAAACCCTAACGGTCCTACTTGTGATCTACCAGGGGATCCCAATATCCTCCCTGTACTCTCACTTCTTGGTTGTGACTGATTAACTAATTGCACTGTAACAGAACTAGCATGAGAAGATAGTATCAAACTTACCACTTGTATAGAAGACGCTTGGGGTATGGGTGATTAGGGGTTGGCGCCACTTGTTTCAAGGTGGTTTTCTTTTATCTGGGGGGTCTCATTTTCTTCCACTAGAACGATCTCTTCGGGTGAATTCTCGATCTCTCTTGTTATCGAGGCTAAATCTTCTCTTTCTTCTTCAAGATTCATGTTGGATTCTTCCTCTCTTACGTCTACACCTTCTCCTTCTTGTCCAACCTCCTGGGGACTTCTTTCTCTCTACGCTTCTCTCTCACTTAATATTTGACTGGCCATTCTTTCCTGTCTTCTCATCTTCCACAACTCTTCCATATGTCTTTCCTCTACTTCTCCTGATCCGACTTCTTTCCACAACTTCTCATACTGTCTGGCTACTTTATTGATCTTGCCGCTCCACCACTTCTCAACTATGCTAGCTCTTTTTAAGGCTCGCTCATCTCTTGAGTCTATTTATTGTTGTTTCCCCCCCATTTTTCAAAGAACCCTTCCCTTATCTCAAGCCATGACTCTACCTCAGCCTCTCCCTACCCTAAGCGAGGGTGTTTACGCTGCCATCTCAGTCAGGGACATAGTCGGCATCCCCTCTTCCATCAAGAGAACCTTAATCCATAGGGGGATTTCTCTCAACAGTCTTCCCCTAGCGACTTTCTTGAAAATCGCCTCTGCACGCAAAAAATATTGGTGGTTCTCAACTGCAAACTCGATAATATATCCTTCTAATGTGGCACTGACCCAGAAATCAATCGCCTGCGTGACTGGACAATCCAGCCGATGAAGTGTTGCTATATTTTTGGTGTCCCGAGCACAGATCCTCTTGAATCATTCTTGGAACTATGGAGCTTCTTGGAGCCTCTTTATCCAGTGGAAAAGTTCTTCCGGATACTTAACCCAGAAAATCTCATACTGGTCGCTCGATCTTTCTGAGTAAAAGACTTCTTCACAAGTATCTTCCACTGATTTTCCCCTCAGTTCTGCTTCTTTCCATATGAAGGCATCACAGTTTCTTTCCCACCATTGGTCAGTACTAGATCTGTGGATCCGCGGAAGCATCCTCCCAACAGGTTCCCTTTTAACGCAGGTCTCGGCAACAGAACCATTTTGTTGGAGCAAGTTTGATCAAACCAGGGTCCTTCTCAGGTTACCAACAAAAGGTACCAAGTAGTCTAGAGTGTCGGCATTTTCATCTCCTCTGAAGATAAGAAGTCTCACCTGAAGCGCTCCTGAGACAAATAGATAGGGAAGGGTAAGGAAAAGACTTAGGAGGATTCATAGAACCTTCAGGACTCATCTTGATGTTAAGCAAGAGACATGAACATATATGAACCTTATATGTGCAAGAATTGAACCTACGTACGTTGTGAAAAAGAATTTAAACACAGAACCATCACGTAGAACTTATAAACCATAACGAAGTATTGTAATGAATATGTAAAACACACAGGGACACATCATATTTTGAAAATTCAAGTCCTTCTTCATATTATCTTCAGAATCTTTCTTCAATTACAGACTCAAAAATACATAGTAGTGCTCTGTATAGACTCTTGGCTCTGGACTCATGTCACAAAGCTCCAGTTCTCAGACTGATATGTCGATTACATTACAGACTCAAGACTTGACTTGACTCGATTGAGAACAACCTCTCCAAGAGGGAAAGATCGGACTGAACTTAATCACAATTCAGCCGAACCAATAGCTAACCAACCCCCTTTACAATCATGTTCCTCCCTATATATAAGCTAGGTTGTGTCTTCTGGCTCGGCTTGCACGCTTTCTTGTTCTGTTGCAACCATTGTTTCTTAGTTGGCATTCTGATGTCTTTCGCAACTGATTTATGCTGCTCTTTCTTGCTCTGTTGTCCAGCTTCTTCTAAAGCTTGCATAACTCGTGCTCAGTCAAAACTTGCACAATTCCTTATCCCAAAAATGAAGGGCTCAACAAGCCATCGATCTATCGTAGGACCCACATCGCATGGTAAGGGATGGTTGTTAACCCCATGCGAGTTGGCATCGTCGACGAAATCAGAACCCTAGGATGTTCGATCAGAAGAAGACCCAATAGAGGGTCGTCATCAAAACTTTTGTTTTGGGGTGTGATGCTTCATGAGGATAAAATATCAACGATGATAAGGACTCAAAGACTGAAGGACAGATGTTGATCAGTGGAGAAAAAGGATGCAACCTCCACCGTGGATCTTGTAGGTTACATCCACGCACCATGCAAACCTTGATATCGTCAACGTGCGTTGATCCGTAGAGATAAAAAGCTTGAAGATGTAGGATTTGGGGGAGGTGTCCTTTGGTGTATCGTCATCGGAGTTTTGTTTGTAGGAGCGAACCAAAGGATAAGAAAATCTCGATGACGATGAATACGGAACAAGGGACTGAGCCCGTGGAACGAACGTAAAGGTGGAAGTTGCCATGTTGGTTGGCACGAGTAATAAGTAGCCATGTGAAAATGAGTTATTTGTTGGCCAATGAAAGCTCAAAAAACTTTGAGAGGCCATAAATTTTGAACCAAAGCTCAGTTTTGAGCATACTTATAGTCATTAGAAATATCTCGATGAGTAGAAGACAATGTTGTTCTTATAAACAAGGAATTTAAACGATTAGAAGAAGCAAAATTTTAGTACCCCATCCCCTAGAAGGCATTTAGGGATTGGGTGTGTTACACAAGTCATGAGACTTGGTGAAACTTGTTTCTTGTGTATGATCCAAGTGCTATGTTCTTATATTGGATGCATTGTATTATACACTATAACATCTTGTATAATAAGAAGTTTGTGTGGTTGTTAGGCATCTCTGGTGTTTCCCAACCATCCCTATGTCTCTTTCATGTGTATGTGTGTTCCATGTTCTTGGTTATTATATTTGGCTAAGTATAGAACTTGATAAATGTATATGTTAAAGAATGCAAGTGTAATGTAATCAAGTGCAGATTTGGGTGGGTGCATCAATGAAAAAAAGTTAAGTGTTGAGGCTTGACTCGCCAAATAGCTCAAGGCATATTTATAGGCAGACATTGAGTGAAGAGGTGAAGTATTCTCGATTTGGTCCAACTGTCGAGTTGGAGATGTCGCGGTGCTGCACGACCCCAAGTGCCAGGCGACTTGGGTGCGCCAAGTCAAGTTGGATCCTCAGGCAGACTATGGGCATGTAACACTATCCATAGCACTCCAAAGTATGATCGAACTAGAAAACATTTTCTCTTCTATACTTTTAAGTAAGAAACTATCAAATCTATCTAATATCTAGTTTGTAATTATATGTATTATTTATAGTAATTAAGAAAATAAGTATTAAGATGAAATTTTATCAATTTTAATCATTAATAATGATCAATAAAGCTACTTAGAACATGCTTCTTAAGGGGTTAGTTGAACAATTCTTAAAGGATTTATGGGTTAACAGGTTATGCATTAGTGGGTTAGTAGCGCCAATCATGGATAACTATATTTGACCATCATCTACCATGTTCAATTATGATCAATCATAATAGTTAGGGAGTTAATGGGTTAGTGATTAGGGAAGATTGGTTGCTTGGTTGATAAGGATTAGGGGTATTGTGAGTTAGTGAATCAATGGTTAAAGGGTGTGTTGGTTAATGGATCAATGATAAGAAGGTTAGTAGATTACTCATTGAAGTTATTTTGGGTTATTAATTTAAAAGATAATAGGTTAGATATTAAGAGGTTCATAGTAGTGAGTTAGAATTAGTAATCCATATTTAAGTGACATGTATGGAGTTAGTGTATTAGAGATTAGAAGTTTACTAACTTAGTGGTTAAATAACTTAAATGAATTAATAACTTAGTTAAAAATATAATCTCAATTTTCATCCACAATAAATAAAGATTAGTACTTTGAAATACTTAATGGAAATTGAATTTACAACATATAACTTATTTATCCACTATATATCTTGGATAGATGATTATATTAATCAAATTAACCTTTACAATTTAATTAAACACTTTTTATATAAATAAATTAATATTGTTTTTTCATATTATATTATATTTTAATATATTTATAATGCAAAAAATAATTTAATTTAATAAAAATATATTTATATCTATTTTATAAAATATTATCTAAATGTTGTTTTGTCATTATAAATTATATTAAAGTTGTATTCTTTCAAAATAAAAAATTACACATTAAAGTATTAAAAAAAGTTATACACTAACCTATTAAAAAATATCATTATATTTTTTAACGAAAGTATTTGTGATTTTTTAGAATTTGGTGGTGTGTTAAGAATGCAATTTCAAAATAAAAAATTACACATTAAAGTATTAAAAAAATTATACACTAAACTATTAAAAAATATCATTATATTTTTTAACAAAAGTATTTGTGATTTTTTAGAATTTGGTGGTGTGTTAAGAATGCAAGCGCATATGCATATTATATTAATAAAAGATAGCTATACCAAAAGTGTACATCAAGAGTGGATTCTATTACTTTATATGTTGTATTATGATTGATGATGAAGAAGAACGTCCACCTAGATCAATTGATCTATTAAACCTTAATCATATCACTATATGCATAAATAATAAATATTAAATTTATTCTAATTTTTTTTTAAGAAAATAAATTTTAAATTAATTAATTTTATTATTATTTATTATAATAAATAATAATTATTAATCATTATAATAAAATTTTAATAATAGAGGAGACAGGCATGGGGATCCTTTATGATTTTGGGGGCAAAACAGAGTCTAGGTACCACTGGAATCTAGGGATGGACACCAACAACAAAGTTGAGGCATACGCTTTTCTCAAGGGCGTTCAACTGGCCCATTCTAAGGGAATAAGAAAGCTTGTTTTCCTAGGTGACTCGCTCACCATAATAAGACTAACGGTCAAGGGAACAAAACCCAAAGATCCCATCTTAAAATAGATCCTGGACAGAACCAGGCTGGCATCAAAAGAAATCAAGACTACCTTCTTTCACATCCTTAGAGGCAATAATAGAGAAGAAGACAAGATGGCTAATGTAGCCATCGGGACAAATCCCGACACTCTTAGCATCGACGGTGTTTTAACCTCAACCACCCTATACTAATGAAATTTCAAGAGCTAGTTCAGGTTAGCAAAAGGAGTTCCCCCCCATGGGACTTAAGCAACCCTCGTGATCACATGGATAGGAACAATGACAGATCCACCCAAATGCGGCAAAAAGGAAACATCCTCAACCTCCTCAGTCGAGGTCCATCGCGTGCCCGAAAGGATAGCCATGACATGGTTGGGTGGACGCTTACAGTCGTCCACGTGACAACCTGTGGTCACAACACTTGGCAGGTGTCATACGAGGACTCTCAACCTCGATCGTACAAGATGGTCTCTCCTCCAAGCAGTGCAAAATATTCTCCTCGCATGGGAAATCCGATGTACCCAACTCGCCTATGTGGACATAATGGAAAGGCCTCTCATCTTCCCCTTCAATTCATCTCCCTTGATGTCAGTCGTCCCTCCATGGTGACGCTTAGTACTATGTATAGGACTCTTCCCACANAACAAACTTGCAGTCGTCCTTTCTTTGCGCATGGCCCTCGTGGGAATGCCACTCCACTCGCTTGCCCCTCCAGACCCTAAAGGTTCTTATTGCGGCCTCCTCGTCACCTTGCAACCATTCTCGTTTTCCTCAGAGAGCCCCCTGAGTTGTCTGGTGCCGTGAACTCCTCATTTATAGAGCTTGGAGCGTTCATTTGCTCCTGCCCCCCCTTCCGATCCCTATTGCACAGTCTCTTAGTCGTCCCCCCTTGCGCTTGCCTTTACTTTTGGGCCCTATGCAGAACCCACAAGAACTAGCCAATTCTGGCCTTTCCTTCGGCGACAGTGAAATGCAACAGGAGAACACAGTGTAGGAGGACTCAGACACCTGGACAGAAGACAATTGGGAACCTGAATGTGGAGGATGCAACAGCCTTCATGAGAAATTGGTAGCGTTGAGTGCCAACAGGGCTTTCGAGATGGAAACTCTCTCCCAACACCGTTTTCTAATCAGCAAACTACAGGACGAAAGCAAGGTGCAAAGAAGTCAAATTACTATCAATCGGGAGAAAATAGATGCACTACAGCTCAGGATGGACCAGCTTAAGGACATGCGTCCCCTTACAAGGAATACGGGAGCAGAGAAAAGATATTCGAGGAATGTCTAGTCCAATTCGATTAATCAGGTACCAGATCTGAATGTGCCTCTCTCTAACTTCTGGAGAAACGAGCAGCACCCCAAAGTGGAGAATAATGTCTAAACTAATCGATCTTGCTTTCAAACTGATCTATGTTTTGTCGTAGAGTGTATTTATGTGGCTCCTTTTGCAGAATATATGGAGGAAATTCATCACACAGTTATTTTTGTAAGAAAAGGGGATATATGAACACCCTAATTTTTGTAATCGTCCTAAGAGAGAAGAACTCAGACATAGCCTCTCAGGGTTGTTCTCTTTTTTGTAACCTCGGTGGATTTATCCACACCGATTAATATATTTTTACCAGTTCTTGTTCAAAAAAAATAATAATAATAAAATAATTATAATATATCATTTTCAATATTTTTTAAATTATTAAAATATGGATACAACAATAATAGAGATGTGTTGCAGCCAATACTTACATGTGGGATTTGGTTAGTGTTCTCAAAAGCTTAATGGCAATAAAACAACAATTTCTACCATTTTTCTTGGATCAATTATTGCACAATATTGCATCAAGCAACATCTTACACATCTGCTAACTACAAGCCAAGTGAAGACACTGTGTCGATCAAGATAAAATTAAGTATGCACACAAAACTTATTTTTCATTATGAATACACACAATATAAATACATGTATGGATGAATGGCTAAGATTATTTTAATGCTTGTTTGTTGAATTTAAAAAAAAATGTCTAGGGGAATTGAACCTTGCCCAATATTGAAAAACTTATAGCTTTCCATCATTGGAGTCAACCCCTTGTTACTCTGTTTTATTGTTGACCATGCAATAAATCAATGATTGACAATGTACCCTTTCCATCATCTTCATTTGATGATGAATAGTGTGGTATTCAAGGGACAAAAGAAGATGGTACACACCCAATCATTAGCTTATGGATATACCAATAATTAGTATATGGGATATATAGATTATGGATATAAGAATACATGGATTATAGATATTTAAATTTATTCTAGATTCTTTAAAAATGAAGAAAAAATAATTTTTAAATTAACTAATTTCATTATTTTTTTTCCATTGAAAAAAACTTTATATTCATGAGAGTGAATATACATATTACATTTTTCCAAAAAAAAAAAGAGTGTTCTCGATCTCACATTCTATTCTTATCTTCTACTTTTTTTCGAAGGCTTCTAAGCATATACAAAAAAAACTTTCATGCCACTACCTACCAAAAAAATACCTATATTCTTGTTAAAAAAACTATGAATGTTGTTCTTACATTACATATCTTAAATTTCAAATTCAAGTTTCACTAGGAGCTTATACATAGCTCCTTTACCAACTCATAAACCAAAAGATTAAATATTAGAGCCAAAACTCCATTGTTTCAGTCTCTTCATTATCAAGGAATTCATAGAACCTCAGTGCACCAACCGAGAGGGACAAAGCTTCTTTTGACAGTGAGTCGGATTTCTCATTGAGATCTCTAAAGATATGGCTGAAAGATAGCCATTCAAAGGATTGCATATAAATCTTAATGTCTCGCATTAGTGGTTCCAACCTAACATTAGAGACTATCATTTTTTGGCTAGCCCAGTCGATAATGAGCTTGGAGTCCCCCATAATCTGAAGCTTCTTGAGAACTTTAGAAGAGGCGATTTCCAAGAGAGTACGAAGGGAAATAAACTTGGTTCTATTGTTAATTACCCTCCCTAGACCATAGCGCACATGGATGTAATGATTATGATTTATGAAGAGGACCACTCCAACCCCACAAGTTGAAAGGTGCCCTTGGAACGCCCCATCAAAGAAACCCCAAGGAATCCCAAAGTCCAGCTCATGCATAACAGGGATCCTCATATCTTTTATCTTAATGTCTACCATGAATTCCTTTGACAAGTTCAAGATAATACCAATTGTAACTTTGGGGGAATATCCTTGTCCTTAAAAATACTTGAGTTTCAGGCCCACCAAATATTGAATACCAAAAAATTGGGCATTTCTTCACATCTTTTGACTGCCCGATTAGATAGCCAATCCTTTAAGCTTTCTTCCAGGGTAGTTTTCCTTCACTTGAGATGATGGATTTAGCTTTTTTACAACGATCCCAGTGACATGAACTACATAAACAAAGTCAACAAATAAATAAATAAATGAGAAGAAGTTTCCTCTTGTTCTTTACACAATACACACCAACTTGGTCCCACCCATCCACGCTTGCGACATAATTCCCAGAGTTTATTTTTCAGTGGCGCATGTGATTCCCATATAGGACGCCACCACCATTTTTTGTCCCCTGCAAATTGGGACTCTAGCCAATATTTGTACCACAATTTGGTTGTGAAACCCTCGGTCTTGGTATTTTTTTGACCAACAAAGCTTATCATAATCCTCATCCTCTAGGAAAATAAAATATGATACCAATAGCTCAACGTATCGGTCCCATTTAGCCACATCTGTGTTTGATAGTCCAAGAGATGACGAAGAATGCCACCCCCTTCCCCTTGCCTGAGGCACCTGGGCATGGGCATTTGCAAGTGAGAAAACATTTTTAGAATGGAGAAATTCTATAAGGGAAATCGAAAAAAAAAATCGTTGTCGGCCCCCAACCCTGGGTCTAAGCCTATCCTCACCGATCTACCATCCATGATTCGCCATACCTTCTAGTTTCCCACTGAAGGAAAATTCGAAACCAAAGCTTTCCAAATGATAGACCCTTTTGGAGACTTTATGTGCGATCGGAACCACTCTTCCAAGGAAAGCCCATTGAGATATTTGGACTTGAGGACACGACACCATAGGGAATTACCAACTAAGGACCAACACGACACCATAGGGAAATCAAGTCATCTTTCTTTTTCTTGTTCACATATTGCATTTCTCTACTGGTATCTAACATGTTGATTCATAGTTATTTTATTGCATTCATAATGTTGTGTTTGTCTATTAAAAAATTCATGATATGGTTATAATTTTGGTATCTATTATTATTATTATTATTGCATCACATTAATGGGCCTCTCTCAGCGACTTAGTATGTAATTCATGGCATCCCAACTAATACAATAGACAATGGGAACAAAACATATAATTAAGAAGTGAATGTAGATCTTTCAACAATCCACGAGTCTTGTACAAGTTTGGTCAAGTTCGTCATAAAGATAATTCATAGTTTTATTTGTTTCACATAAAACTATTTAATGAGATTAAAAATTCTATTAAGCTTGGTGAAATATTCTAATTTGTATGTTCTTGATTAAGCTTAGATATGAACTTGCACAAAATGAACCTTGTTAGTATCACAAAACCTAAAATTGAGATTACAACAATGAGAATTGTGATTTTGTTCATTCAATTTATAACATCATAAAATCCTCATTTATTTGTGCTCTAGAATGACCATTCTCTTTTTCTCTATTCTATGCATCTTTATCTATAACATTGTTTCACTTTCTTCTTGTTGTTTCTATAAATATTAACATTATTGTGATGATACAATGAAAATATGTTGTCTCTTTCCCCTACCTCATCCCAAGCCCAATATCAAGGAGACCTATCCTTTGTAGAATTAATGCTTGGAACAAGATTTTTTTAAGCTAATTGAGATTATTAAGAAAGCTAGGGAGAAGGTAACCTAATTTTTATTCTAATCAAACTTATGCATTAATGATTATGCACTAACATCCCATTCTTTCATGCATTTTGACATGGTCAAATAAATAAAGTGAACAAAAAATATTCTCAATAAAAATAACATGCTTGGTGGTTTTGTTGAGTAATTTTCTTTAGTTTCATGTTTTTATGAATTTTGAGAAGCTCCAAATCATAAACATCTTAGCTTAAATAACAAGAAATGGATATAATCATGTTAGATTGTCACGTTCCTAGAGGCTTATCAAGCAAGTAGAGACTTTTCATAGATTTTATAGTATTTTGATAGAATTAGCACCCTTCAATAAAAACTTCAAGATTTACTACAATTTCTTATTTTCTAATAAGATCTAGATTGAACATGACTCCCATGGTTAGCCAAGATTGGAATATGCTCAAAATATGAATATAAGAGATTGCATCATCTCTTATATGGATGTCCACAAAAATGTTCAATTTTGTGATTGTGTCTAAAGTTTTGTATTATCATTTTTAACATTTTGAAATTCCTCCAAAGAAAGGTGGCTCAATGTTTATGAATTATTATTATTATTAATGTATTTATAGCCCCCCCAAAAAAATTTATTATTACTTTTTATTGAAATTTCAGCTTATCTAATGGTTTTTCATTAAAATTTAACATTTTAAATAATTGGAAGAGGAATATTTTATTGAGGATAATTTTTTTTTGAAGTATCCACTGTTGATATTATGGTAGCGGCGGGAGGTATTTACCTCCACGTGTGAACCTGATGAGAATAGAAGACTCCAGGAAGCAAGAGAAACCCTAATGAATTGGCTAATAACCCTAGAAGCCTTGTCGGCTCAAGAAGATAATTTATATTAGGCTATTAGCCTCCAAGAGAAGAAGTCGACCAGAATTAATAATAATATACTAAATAGACACTTATCTAGAAGGAGAAGTCGGCCCCAGCAAAACTGGCAGAACCACTATAAATACAGGGCGCTAGTTCTCATTTGTCACATCTCAGAATTGCAGTTTACCAGTTGGTGCACAGTGCAGTTGCAGTCTGGTGCGCAGGTTTGGAGGAGGGTTGCAGGTGCAGCTGCAGCAACAACTAGTTTCAATATTGGCTTGAATATATATTGGCTAGGGTTTGGAACATCTGATCAGCTTTTTATGATGTGCTATCCCTGGGGATTGATGCGCCACTCTTTGTTTGGCTATCTAGCCTAGGGTTTGCTTCCGTAGGAATTCTCAGTCAAGGTTAAGGTGCTCGGAGGGAGGCTTCGGCCTA
>ML795247.1:156234-215998 GCA_009831015.1 Picea engelmannii
TGTGCTATCCCTGGGGATTGATGCGCCACTCTTTGTTTGGCTATCTAGCCTAGGGTTTGCTTCCGTAGGAATTCTCAGTCAAGGTTAAGGTGCTCGGAGGGAGGCTTCGGCCTATGGTTGGGTGACGAAGGTATCGTCAATGGCAAAACGAGCACACCATCTTCTATATTCTAACATCTACTTCTTTTATTTTTGGAATTGAAATACAACTATTTTTTCAACTTTTCATCTTGGAAAAGTTGAATGAATATATACCTCTCAATTTAAAACTAAAAATAACTCTTCAAATTTGATAACTTTATTTTCAGAGATTTATTCGGGGCTAGAATAACAAGCGAAATTTGGTTTTGGGGTTGCCCAGTAACACATGCCACAACTGTGGCAACCAGGCTAAGAAAAATTGCTTTAAGAAGAATTGCTTTCATATGCGTGACAGGACTTGGCAGGACTTGATTGTCCTACTCGTGTCAAAAGCACTTGGGTACCTGCTGCTAAAAGAAGAGAGAGGCAAAGACACCAGGAAGAGGGAAAAAACATTCCCACCAAAAGACAACGTCCAGCTGCCATAATTCCTGATGCAGCACAACCTCCTCAATATTGTGTAGCTGCCCAAGGTATGTATATCCTTGTTTTTACATATTATAATTTTGAACCTTTGGCCTTAACGGTATAATATAAGCTAATAGCGGTCCTGACCCATGATGGAACTGACCAAACCAACTAGAAGAAAAGCTTGGTTCAAACTGAAAACATGCAGTCTGAACAAACCCACTTTGATTCCATGCTGTAAACATGCAGCCTGCAACATCCACTGTTCAACACAGTTACCTACCCCATGTTCCAGAAATATGCAGTCAGAGAAAACCTACTCTGAAACCGTACCTTCAAATAATCTAGGAAATTCTGAACAAGCATCCACCGAAAAATCTGTCCGCAGTATCAGGACGAAGAAAGAAATTAAATTTTGTATTAATTGCCCCTGTGAATTGACAGGCACTTTATAGGGAAATATATTATATAAATAACGTGAATTTCAATTGGGCTTTTCCCAAGGCCAGTACTAACAAAGAAATTTCTTAAATTTGGGTTTGTTTAATTGTTTTAGATTTTTTTATTTTTAAGAAATTATAATTTTTGTTGTTGTTTAAATTGTATTAAGCTTGTTGAAAAATCCCAAAGCATTTAAATTACATAAAATTAATCACTCAAATATGTACATATAACAGTTTTTTACCAGATTTTGGACAATTATACCTAGAAAATATCCCCTAAAACAACCAAAACTTAAAAAGTTTATACTACCACATTAAATTTTGTATTAAATGTCTCTGTGAACTGACAGACACTGTACATGGAAATATATTATATAAATAACATAAGAAATTAAATTTTATATTGTTTGCCTATCTGTACAGGGAAATATATTATATAAATAACATGAGAAATTAAATTTTGTATTGTTTGCCTCTGTGAAGTGACAGGCACTGTACAGGGGAATATATTATATAAATATCATGAATTTCAAATGGGCTTTTCAGAATAATAAATTTATTTTTACATTTAAAAATGGTTTGTAAGAAATAATAAATAATGAAAAATTACAATTTCACATAATTAAAAAAAATGTTTAAAATGATAATATTTTTCTTTTCAAAGAAATTGCATATCAATAGAGAAACAAGTTAGGGGACAGAGTGTTCAAATGTGTGAAAGTGACAACAATAGAGGATAGGGAGGACGAATATGCTTACCAAGCTACTCTCAGGATTGGTGGTCACATTTTCAAGAGTGTTCTATATGATGAAGGTTTGACAGTAGCACTGGGCCTTCAAGTTTCGCTGATCATCGAGAGAGACTGAGCTTGTTCTACATTATTAAGAACATGTGTGTCCTCTTAAGAGGTCACAAGTTCAAATCCAGAGGGGGGTAGGGTATGTATACCTAGACTTTACTAATCAAATTGTTGGGCAGAGGGGAGTCCCTTGTCCCACAAACAAGGGGGTCTCATACACCAATTTGGTGTGGCTTAACCGTGACCTTAAAAATAGATTATTATTATTATTATTACAAAAGCCCTAATGGGACAGAATCTCAATTATTATTTTTATTGAACTATGAGACTGTTTTCAAAGGATGCATAGATCTTCCTGTTGGCTTTAAAATTCTCACGTGCTATAATTCTCATGGGATGGTTATTTGGAGATAGCCTCATTTTAAGGATTAAAAATGTGGAGATAAATCTTGATTGCTGTTTTTGAGTTGCTGTGGTATAGGCTGCCTTAAAAAAAGTGGAGATGAATCTTGATTGCATTTCTCCAATTGTTGTAGTATTGGCCAGGCAGTAGATTAGATTCATAGTTTTCACTTCAACACAATGTTACACATGTACATAGTTACTCGGATGCATCTTTGTCTCTTTATCTCTCTTTGTCAGTGGTCAAAGGTATTGTTTCTTTATAAGATAATGAAATATAGTCATTTTCATTTGTAGAAGTTTGGAATAGGTGTTGTTTTCATTTCTAAATATATAAATAGATTTAGCATGGTGAAAAATCTATGGAGTATTAAGAAAATATATACTTAATCATTCAAATATGTGAATCCAACAATTTTTTTCCTAAAATTTTAAACAAAATTACACAAAAATATCTAAAAAAAAAACAAAACATAAAACATTTAAACTACAACCTTAAAAATATACACACAAAAATCTTAATGATATCTACCACAACAATCTTGTCTTATCTATGCCATTACTATTGTTATGTGACTTTACTATGACTTCAAATTGTTGAAGCATCACAGCCTCACAAAATAACTTTTCAGACTTTTAGATATGGCAGCGTAAGTTTTCCTTTTAAAATAGAAATGCCACCTTTACAATAACATGCAGAGTCCTTGAAGAACAAGAACTTTTCAGTCTTCGGCAGCATAAGTTTTCCATAATAAGATACACGATTTAATACGTCTTATTAGCTTTTATTTATGTTGCATTACTGCAGTATAAATCCACTCTAAGCTGCAAGATTTAATGATGTATGAAAATATTACGAACACGGTTGTATAATTGCAGTACACATCCACTCTAAATTATAAGATTATCTAAATTAAAAGCAGTACACATCCACTCTAAATTACAAGATTAATGATGTATGAAAATAGTACAAACACAAATGAGATAAATTAGTGAATTACAAATCCACTTTAATATAAAAATTTACACATCCATAACAAAGTACAAATCCACTATAAACTACAAGAGTAGTGATATATGAAAATATTACAAAACAAGTGAGACAAATTACAAATCCACTTTAACATAATAAAGTACACAAATACATAAATTACAAATCCAGGGATTGCATTCATTTCTCATAGCATCTTGTCATGAAAGAATGGAGGTCAGATATGAGTTTTGAGGAGACATCGATCTGGTAAAAAATATGAAAAGCATGAATGCCCTCACCGTAGAAGAGAAGCTCAACGTCCTTCTTAATCTTCCTCAGATGCTCAACATATCCGAGCTGCCAATCCTGGAGCGGATCATGGCCTCCCACCACGACCAATGTGGGAGGGAGAGGCAGGGCGGAGATATCGGGGGCATTCGGCCCAAACACATTGGCGGCGGGATGGTCCCTGTCGGCGCCCACTGGCAGAAACGCCTTCCAATGCCAATCGGAATTCTCCATATTCACGATGGGAGCCCCTAAAAGCCTCACCTCCGACGGCGTCCTCTTTTCTCCGCCAAAGAATGGCTGCAACAACACATGACCCACTATTCTCACACCACTCATCGTCTCCTCCGCCGCCGCCGCCGCCGAGAGCCTGCAGCCCACATGGTGAACTATGTTCGCGCCTGCGCTATCGCCCATTAGAAAGCAACGAGATAAATCAGCATGGGCCGGCAAATAGGCCTTACCGTTGCCCGAGCTGAACCATCTGATGGCCCCGACACAATCATCGTATGGAGTGGGAAATCGGTGCTCGGGAGATCGCCTGTAATCCACGGAGATCACAAAGACTCTGCGTCTTCTGGCCAATCGCCTGCAGAAGATGTCGTATAGCACAAAACCGGAAGACAAGGTAGCAAACCCTCCGCCATGGAAGTAGAAGACGACGGGCAACGGCTCCTCCGCAGCCTCGACGGGAATGAAGAGACGAACCTGCACTCCCGTCTGGGCATCGATGACGACGTCCTTAGTATAAACCCCGCGGGTGGGCGTGCCGTTTGCGGGGGCTTTGTACTCTATCCAGTTCATGATCCTCCGGTTGAAGGTTCCATCCTTCCTCCTCGCCAAATCGTTCACGGAATTGAGAATTCCGCATAGTATTCTCAGTCCCAACGGAAAGGAGGCGGGCTTTGCATCCCTTGAAATCAGAATCTCATTACCAGTAGCTGCTGGGGTTTGAACGTGCGACATCCTGGATATGGATACTACAGTAGTCCGCGGATGAAGAATATAATACAGCCTACAGGCGGACTTTTCCAAAAAAGAGAGGTCGAGCTTGCATGCGTCCAATTTTCAACTTGAAATGCTAACCTCATGTGACAATAGTAGTTTAAATGTTTTATAAAATGATTTTTTTATTGGTTAAAATAATAAGAGGGGAAATAAGTGTTTTTTTTTATAATTTTATCAACAAACCTAAAAAGATTAACCTTCTCTTGCTATATATGTATTTACATCTCATTTTTATTTTGCAAAATATGTTTCATATTTGAAAATATCCATTTAATAAAATAAAATAGTGTTTATTTAGAATATGGTAAAAATGATGAAAAGCATTGATGTGAACCGATACTAACTAAGATCATAGAATATAAACATGAGAACAAATCAAATTTTATTATTTTCTATTATTTTATTTATAGATGATGTTACTTCGAAGGCCTGCGTCTCAACCTCCTACTCCTCAAACCCTGATTTGAGTTTGAACAAGTCTTATCACCATGGGTTATATCATTGTTGAATCACCAACCATTCGTGCCTACTATTCTCAAGATCGTGTGCATTGACTCTTTGATCATTTTTTCATTGCAAGTGTGCGGCTAAACTTAAATAGCTTATTATTGACCACCATTACCAACAATGAACAACCAAGACATAATGATACCACAAAGGGATATCAACACAGCGTTGGAGATCAGGTTACAACAATAATGTGGATTAGTTCCACTAGATTGCAGATCAGAGTTTTTTTTCCACCAAAAAGAGATCAAAGCAAATTCATTAAAGGGATTTATTGCAGGCTAAAAAACACAACAATTACGAGGAGCGGATTTCGGGCTTAAGTTGTGAGTAAGTGGTAAGGCATTTGAAAGAACTGTTAAAAACCCACTTCAAGAATGAGCCAATTTAGCCAAGGAGTGGATGATTATCAAAATTTTGTTGCGATTTAGGAGAAAATTTGGTTTGATCATAATAGAATTTTCCATAAATTAATTATTTCCAGATTGATGGACAAGTGGCAGAGTATTCCCCTGCTTTTGTCAATTTCCAAATTTCCAGGCACCTGGCAGCAGCAATGGATGGTAGTCAAGAGACCAGTACAGAGCTAAAGGCTCGCAATCAACAATGGATGGCAGTCAAGAGACCAGTACAGATCTAAATCGCAATTTATTGGAAGATCTCATTTATTTTTAGTTCATTAACCACTTTTAGTTGTTGAAGACTTTTGTTATGCAATTCCTACACTCTAGTTATCAATAGTGACTCACTTACAGTGATAGAATTTTTTTTTTACTTAGAGATATTACAACCAGGTGTAATAAAGGTCTTTTTGATAAAAATCAATGTTTTAATTAGGTCAAAGTTATGGGCCTTGAAAATGGGAGTTATGTCCAAAAACTAGCACTTAAACTCTACTTGACTCAGTTTAAACAAAAGTTCATGAATTGTAATCTGAACTTAATAGTGAAGTTGATGTACCTACATGTTTAATGTAATGTAGATTTTAACTCTAGAACTTAGATCTGAGATAGTATTTGAATCCTCTTGAGGGATAAAGAGACGAAGAGGTGAATGTAAGAAGGGGTTGAGATTTTTTTGGAGATTGATCTTTTTGGGTATCAAACATTAGGATTTTCACTCGGTCTTGAAGTCTAAAATTGCTAAGTTTCCCACCTAGTGAACATAATTTCTAGAGACTCTTTCTTCTCAAATCTTGTTTGTCTTATTATCTTATTTGAATGCATGTGGAATGTATGCAAAACATTATTTCTTCTCCTTTCATCTATTGTCTTAGTGAACTATTTATTGACATAAAACCTAATTTCAACTATTGTCTCAGTAAATTGTTTATTTCCATACAACATGTTTGGAGAATTTGTGTTCAAGTACATGTTTTGGATCTGAAATATTATTTCAAGTCTGAAATTTCATACAACAAGTAACAAATTGTATGTTTGTTAGTATTTCCTCTGTTTTATTTGTATATCTTTATCTACTTACCAGAATGCATGTTACCAGCAAAGGAAAACCTTATAGTTGATGTTGTTGAACAATCCAACTAGATCCTTGTTCTTCATAGCTCATTCATCAGCTAACCATTAAGAAAATCAATCAAACCTATAAAAAACCAATCATTCCAACAATTGAGGTGTCCTAGCTCTTCCCTTTAGCAATCAGGTGTAGACCTTAGGACCAACATCTTCTAGCACTGTTGTCGGGGAATAAAGTAACGAAACAATCTTTCCCTGGGAGAATGACAACGATTAGATCTGGATTTTGATGGTGAACAAAGACCAGACACATTCAGACTGCATATCATTCACCTGGCGACTCCAAGGTTAAATAATCCATTGGCGACTCCACGGTCTCAAAATGTCAGATACTCGAATGGATGTTATTTTGGCTCAAAGGTTTTCTACATTTAATTTCTTTGTTGTTCTTGGTTTCTGAATGTTGTTCTTGGTTTTCCTAATGTTTTTCCTACTATAGATGAGTGGGGAGATTGCTTGCCCAAATTTAGAGAAGATAGAGATGATAACCCTACAAATCATTTGCTTGCATTTCATGAAGTCATGTATCAGTTGAGAATACATCATGAGGATGTCTTAATGAAAATGTTCATGTACTCATTAGAGGGAGAGGCACGGGAATGGTCTCGATCCTTACCTCCTTCAATTATATCTTCTTTAAAATATTTTCATGTTTTCTTTCATAACCATTGCAAGAAATAGTTTTCTAATGAGTGCATTTTTTAGCATTGTTGTGGGGAATTTGAGATCCATATTCAACATTCAATTATCATGGATGAAAAAGGAATTGTTGTTGAAAGAAATAGTTATCTCGAAAAGTTGGAGGAAGATTTGATTGATAATTTTACAAGTTGAGTTTATGATAGCCATATGGTAGACACATTTTCTTTTACATCAGATGTTTCTAATATTTTGTGCACAGACCAAGTTGTTTCTCAAAGCTTCAATGGAGATCCACATTTGTTTTTTGAGCATGAGGAAGATTCAGACAAACATATTTATGCATGATCATCACATATAGAATCTCCTATAAATGGACATGTGTATGACATATATGAATATGATTCATTCAGAGACAGTGAGGGAGATGAAGAGATGAAACAATTGGATGATGTCCCTACTTTTGAAGTTAATGAAAGCAATTTGTTGCCTTCCCGTTCCGATAATTACTGTGCTTATGCCAAATCTAATAAAAAATATTCTGCACCATAAATATGTCAACATATTCCAGAGAATTTTGTTGCCTTTGATTGTTATGAAACATATGATGTTCACAAATTATTTCAAGGAGTTCAAGAGGATTTTGGTCTCATAGATGAAGAAAAATTTACAGATCAACCATTTGGTCCATTCTATCAGTGGGAGATTTGTCAGATTCTTCAAGATCCAATGATTATCAACATGGAGTCAAAATGCAACCAAGAATCTTTTGTATTTGATGCTTTGGGGACATACTTGTTGAACTGTAAGTATTGGCCTCAATTTTTTGATAAGTTGTTATTGTTTGAAATTTTCCTTATCCCAAACAAAGGCATGAAAAGATCCCATCTTATGAGGCAATTGCTAACATGGTTTCACTAGAAATTCCATATTACATGACCATTTTGACTTTTGTTGGTTAGGAGTAGGTAGTTTGTTGAATAAGCTCACCATTTCGAGCATGTAATTGTCAGTTTTCAGTCAATAATAAGACTCCATAGCCCAATAAAGGCACTGAGGTATAGTTGTAAATTTGGTTTTTAGTTGAAATAATATAGGTGTCAGAGTTGGTAAAGGTAATAAAGTGGTTGGTGGCAGAAATGAATAATTAAGGCACATAGGTCTGTTGTTCTTAGCACCTCACAGGGAAGTGCTACCCCGAGTTGGAGTTGATGTTAGTTCCTAGGCCTGCATCTCAGCCTCCTACTCCTCAAACCATCATATTCATACATCAACTTAGTTGTTAGTTACTCTTTCTTCTTCATTGTGTGTTAACTCATGTTACTTTATGTCATCTCCTCCTTTCTTAACATTATGTGCTTTGATTTTTATAAGGTTGATGGCCCCTTCTAATTTGATTTTGAACAAGTCTTATCACCATGGGTTATATCAATGTTGGATCACCAAAGAGGTTAATTAATCCTACAACTGCAAAAAGTGTTGATTGCAAGAGTGCCAATCAACAGACAGACTATGTTTATGAGTTTTTTATGTTTTAAAAAATAATTCAAAGTTTGAATAAAAGTGCATTGGCACCCAAATCACGCCCATTCGTGCATACTACCATCGAGATCATGTGCATTGGTTCTTTGATAATTTTTTCATTGCAGGTGTGGGGAAAAACTTAAGTAGCACATTCTTGGCCACCATTACCAACAACCGGACAACCAAGACATAATGATACCAAAAATGGATATCAACAGAGCGTTGGAGATCAAGTTACAATAATAATGTGGATTAGTTCCACGAGATTGTAGATCAGAGTTTTTTTCCACCAAGAAGAGATCAAAGAAGATTCATTAAAGGGATTTATTACCGGCTAAAAAAATGGGGCAATTTTGAGCAGCGTATTTCAGGATTAAGTTGTGAGCAAGTGGTAAGGAATTTGAAAAAACTACTAAAAACCCACTTCGGGAATGGGGTGATTTATCCTATTTGTGGATGGTTTTCAAAATTTTGTAGCGATTTAGGAGAAAATTTGGTCTGAGGAGAAAGGAATTTTCCATAAATTAATTATTTCTATATTGATGGACAAGTGGTAGAGTATTCCACAACTTTGGTCAATTTCCAAATTTCTAGACCACCTGGTAGCAGTGGATGGTAGTCAAGAGACCAATGAAATATCTCAAGGAAAGTTGTTCCAATTTCTTGTAGTTTATTCAAAGATCTCATTTATTTTTAGTCATTAACCAGTTCCAACTGTTGAAGACTTTTGTTATGCAACTCCTACACTCTAGTTATCAACAGTGACTCTAGTTACAGTGACATAATTTTTTTTTTAGTTAGAGATATTACAACTAGTTGTAATAAAGGTCCTTTTTGATAATTAAAAAAAAACAATGTTTTAATTAGGTCGAAGTTATGGGCCCAGAAAAGGGGATTTATCTCCACAAACTAGAACTTAAACTCTACTTCACTTAGTTAAAAAAAATGTTCATGAATTGTAATCTGAACTTAATAGAGAAGTTGATACCTATAGGTTTGAATGTAATGCAGAGTTTAACTCTAGAAATTAGATCTGAGATAGGTATTCGAATCATCTTGATGGAAAAAGAGATGAAGAGGTGAATGTAAGAAGGGGTTGAGAGTTTTTTTGGAGGTTGAGATTTTTGGGTATCAAGCATCAAGATTTTGACTGGTCCCTAAAGTGTAAAACTGCTAAGTTTCCCACCTGGTGAATATAATTGCTGGTGACAAACTGTTTCTTCTCAAATATTGTTTTTCTTATTATCTTATTTCAATGCATGTGAAATGTATGCAAAGCATTATTTATTCTCCTTTCAACTATTGTCTTAGTAAACTATTTATTGGCATACAACCTGATTTCAACTATTGTCTTAGTAAATTGTTTATTTCCATACATCTTGTTTGGAGAATTCGTGTTTAAGTACATGTTTTGGATCTGAAATATTATTTCAAGTATGAAAATTCATACATCAAGTGACAAATTGTATGCTTGTTAGTATTTCCTCTGTTTTTTTTTATATCTTTATCTACTTACTAGAATGCATGCTACCAACTAAGGAAAACCTTGTAGTTGATGTTGTTGAATAGTCCAACTAGATCCTTGTCCTTGAGAGCTCATTCATCATCTGACCATTAAACAAATCAATCAAACCTATAAAAACCAATCATTCCAACATTTGAGGTGGCCTAGCTCTGCCCTTTAGCAGTTAGTCATAGACCTTAGGACCAACAAATAAGTCAAAAGCTAAGGTGGTAGTGATCAAGGTTTTCCTAGTCTCATAATTAATATAGTTCATAAATAAACTAACATACTATATATAATATAAGGTAAGTTCATTAACATTCTATATATAATATGGGGTAAGTTAATTAAGTGGATAATTCAACTTTTTTTTTTTTTTAATTCTTCCTTAAATTTGGTAGAAATATTGTCATTATTTATAATTTAATTTTATTGGTTGGAACTTTCGCCATGGAACTTTGTCTTTGAGGGTTTGGTCCATTTAAGACAACATCAAAGAACAAAACTTTACATTGCTAGTAAAAAATTGGACTCATTGGAAAGGTTGAATTTTTCCATTTGTTAACTCACTCAGATAAAATATACTCTACTATATAGAGAGGTTAGAGACTCAATTTCTCTTGGGGAAAGTTGAAAGTGTCCCCAATTTCTTTGACAAATGAGATAATTTTGTGACCTAAATACTCTTTTGAAAATTATTTGGCTTAAGTCCCTAAATGAGTGGAGTGGCAACCTCTTCAGGATTCAACTTGATGTAGATTACTCTAGGACTAATGTTTGGTAGTTCTACCACCACACAAGGGTAAGTTCATTGAGATGCATGGTAAAGATATGAATTCATTCTTCTTCTCATAAGTTTGCATGGTTTGGAAAATATGTTGCCATTCTTTCGATCAAATCATCCAAATAGATTTTGTCCATCATCCCAATGACATGAGGCAGGGAGAGTTCAACATTGATGAGGAGATCATGCAAATTCAAGGGACATGATGGTTGTAAGGTAGCGTGGAAAATACATAACATCTCCTGCATAGTCCCCTACTATTTTCATCATTTTTCCAACCACTATTTGAGTTGGGGGAAGACTCCATGATGTGTTTTGAGGGTGATCCCTTGTGGGTGCCATAGTAATGATTTTTCCAACCATTGATTGTATTTGGGGGTGGACTCCATAGTGTGTTATGGGAGGTGAACCCTTTTGGGCACCATAGTAATCAATGCTACAACCATTATTTCTTGTCAGGGGTGAACTCCACTCTGTGTTCCAAGAGGTCACTTTTTTTGTGTCTCATAGTAATGATTGTTTCAACCACCATTTGTAGTTAGGGGTAGGGTCCACTATGTGTTCCGAGAGGTGATCCCTTTTAGGCACCATAGTAATCATTGTTTCAATCACTATTTCTAGTCAAAGGTGAACCCCATGGTGTGCTCTAGGAGCTGATCCCTCTAAGTGCCATAGTAATGTTGAACCTTGATTGTGAGGCTAAACATTATCCCAATAGAGAAAAGATACAAAAAAGAGAAGTGCTAACAAAGATATAGAAGACACCTCAAATAGAACTAGCATTTCTATAGGAATCAAGATCTACCAAAAACATAAATAGTCCTCAAAGGAGTTTAGAACTTCGGAAGATCTTACAACTTCTAAAAGTATTCAAAAGTTCATCTTTTCACTTAAACAAGCATTTGAGTTTCCTCTCAACTTCCAAAATCATTTGTACAAGTTGATTTTTGTCCACATCCACAATTTTTTGCTTTGGATTTAAGAACAATGCAACTACTCTACAAATGAAGATTACAATGTGGGGTCACTTGGCATGTTCCTAAACTTTCCCCCTACAAGGTAACATTTCCATAAAAACATGTCAATCTTGCATGCATACAATTATCTAAATGAAATGCTAGACTCATGTTATTGAAGAAAATAAACAAACTAGCACAACCCCATTAGTAAAGTGGTTGATATACATTGATCAGCATCATTTTCAACATTTCCAAACTAATGGTGTTTATCGTCAAATATCAATGACAACATAACCTCGTTATTGTAGATCATATCGTTGTGTGGTCACTATTGCAAGCAACCACCGATTGAGATTGTTAAAAATATAGTTAAAAATATTATACATATAATTAAAAATATTACACACACACACACTATTAATATTATTATTAAATAGTATTATTGCAACAGTGACCACACAACAATATGATCTACAATATAGAGGTTATTTTGTCATAATTTTCTTGTTATATGGAAGTTGATATTTATGAACAAGTTTTGGAGTTATGTGGGTTTTAACTACATTGTTATATATGGCTAAAGGTTTCTATATATATAACTAATTCGTTGATGGATAGAGAATATGAATGGTTGAACACAAAAAACTTATTTGTGCAAAGTTATTATGTAATTTTGACATTACATTTTTTTATTGTGTATACGATGGTGGGTGAGGATAGAACTTATCACGAGTATTTTTGTAAGTAGGTGTTGAGGGCTTGGATTATGTGTATCGATAAGATTTCATTGAACTCTTTCATTGTATTCAATATAAGAAAGTTTAGTTTGATGTGAAATACAACAATAAGTTACTCTGGAAGAAATATTAGATAGTAAAAACCCAAAAGCAAATGAGCGGACAATTAAAGTTATAATCTCACTTGAATCCATGCACAAATTGCTTGGACCATGAACTCCATGCTCAAATTACTCAAACTATATATGCATGTGGGCTCATCGCTTAGATTTCCTATATGCATGTATGCAGGCTAACCGTTGAGTAAATGCATGTGGCCTCACCATTGAAGGTAGACTCACAAGCATGTAAAAAACATTACTGGTGAGACTGCCTTCAATGTTGAGGCCGCACTGGTGAGATTATCATCAAAGTCCAGTTAGTTGTATGTGGACACACTTCTGTCTAAATTAAGAATATTTCTTATTCCGTTGCGGTTGGAAATTCTTTGACTAAATCAAACTGGCCAAGTCTTCCTTATTTTTACCAAAATCTTCATTGTCACAACAATTCAAATTCTAGTTTACACACACATATTGTGCAGATATAATAGTAGCACACAACTTCAAGTCTTCAACCTGTCGCACTTACCCTACAACACACTCACCCAGTCTCCTTGCAAGACTGTGAGCATGCTCTTGGTGAATCACTTACTTTATTGTCGAATTTCCACTCATTTCGCCGCAATCCACTCCATCACTCATCGCAAAAAATTTGTTTCATCACACCCCACTACACCGTTCATCACACTAGCTCAAGGTACCGTGTGATCATTTCACATCTGTCGTCATGCCACAACACCAACATCTATTGATCCACTCCTAAATAATGAATAAGTTGTTTTTTCGTATTACACTCCATCACACTTCTCTCCATCATAATTTTACCTCTAAATTGTGTCACGGGTCTTCCACCTGCTCTTACGTGCAATCCTAGCAGACTCAATCACCTCCGTGACTTATTTTTCCCCATTGATCCTTTCATCCTTCAATTCTTATGTGTATGTTTCCACACATCATCATCCTAGCCATTGATTTGGTTACTCTGAATAAATCTTGACCATTGATTTAACAAGTCTGAGTCATCTAGCTCTAACAGGCACGGCCATGCATCTTCTCCAGATCCATCAATCTGGATCATTTCAAATTAATTTGTACCATCGATTGGGGACTTGTTCCTTCGACGTTCTACCACTCTGGAAGTTTGCTTCCAATAGAATATTTCCATGTGTCTTCTTCTGAAACATTGATCCAACCATTGCAAGCAAATCTTGACCGTCTGTCAGACTATATCTCGTCGGAGTGTTCCTCTAAACCTACACTCTGATAGGTTGACTCTAATGCTATTTAGGCTATCGTCCCTTTGCGATATCGAACTCCGACCTAGGGTACATGTTGGTCATCGATTTGGATACACTTCTATCCAATTTCTAATCTTGATCAATCAGGATAAACACACAAACAAAACCTTGGTGTATATAGTTTTATGATCATGATTACTCCTTCGTCTCGATCCAAGGGTCATTGTTCATCGATGCCTACAAGGGTTATTCAAAAAAAAAATTCTTCACTTCATGCACTCTTTTAGGCATCTATGTGCCTTCCTGTGGTCATCTTTGCGCCTTCCAATCTTCCTCTGAATTTATATTTACCTTTCACACACTTCTTCTTCCTGTGCACCATACTATCTGTCATCTTTTCACATTACCTCTTTGACATGAATGAAAACATATGCTCAACAGAAACAACATTGTGAGCCATATTATAAATTTCACAAGCAGTATCAAATTTAACCAAATGTTCCTCTACATCCTTTGAAGTATTTTCGAAGAACATGGTAAACTTGTTCATTTAAATATCTGGCAAGGGATGAAATTCTCATTGCAAACAACCATTTATTTCTCTGGGTACCTTCTCCCTTCATTGTAACTTGAACAATTTTTGTTGGGATTGATGGGGATGAAAAAATATCATCACAACATGAAAGAAACTCCTTGAAGGAGTCATAATATAGGTCTTCTTGAAATTATTGAATCGTTTTGGTGGAGTCACTAAGACATTTTTTATTCAAAATCTAGAGTTTCTATGATGGAGTCACTAGAGAGATCATCCTCCAAAATCTTGGATGGTTCTTTAGTTATATAGAATTTGTCACAACTGATTTGTGACCAAAGCTTCAACAATATGTCTTCAAGTCCATTTAATGCTTCTTGAACAACATTTTCAAGAACCTAGCTCATCTTGAATCAATCTCTAGATCTTCTTTCAAAAATTCAATGAGACAAATTCTAGTTTTCCAATAATATATGATCCTATGAAGTATCAAATTTCTTGAAAACAAATCGACCCCTAGTGGAGTTGCCAAAAATGTTGATGTTCAGATTGGTCAAGATCAAAGCAGCAACCTAACAAATATAAAATACCCCCCTGCATTTTTATAGAGGTGGTACTCCTCTTTGATATGTTGGAAGATTCTTTATATGGGTATACAATGAATGCAAAGGGTGAATGCTAAAGAGAAATCCCTGAGAGATCTCCCAATAAAGCATGTATATACAAATGTATACTTATATATAGTTATATAAATATATAAATATATGTCATATCATATAAAGAAATAAAGGATAAAGTGTGTCAGCAGAGATTTGTGTCTACAAGGTTTTGGAGTCTCCTTCAAAAATACATTCTACCTTTCTTGTAAAATAAAATGAACCTGGAATTTGCTATGAGTTTTTCAAGATGAATTTAAAATAATTAGGTCTTCAAAGAAATTTAGATGAGTATTTGTTTTGGAACTTAAAGAGTACTTTGATAGGAAATACATTTGAAATCACATTCTTTTTTCTCAAAGTATGAGAAATCACTAATGTATTTCCCCGAAATAGTTCTTTGCAAAAGAAATTTATAATAATATCTCAATGTGACAAGTTTAGTAATGTATGAAACAAGAGGACTAAAACAACCTCAACAAGATCTCAATAAAAATTACATGAACTAGAGTAAACCTCATATGATTTCTAAAAGTAGGATTTTTTCTCGTTTGGGTTTGAAATGTTACAACATGACTAAATATTTCTAGAGAAAGAATTGTTCAGACCTAAATCTTCCTGTTTTCCATGCATACATGGGAGATTTGATGGAAAGAAATAGAAAGGAAGAAGATGTATAGAGAAACTTTTAGCAGACCAATTCATAGAATCTTGGAAAGATATAGATTTTCTTCTTGCAGACTCTTCATCGTTGTAGAGACTTCTGACTGCCAACCCTTTGATGATGCTTCCTCTTGCCTTTTTAAAATCTTCTCTCAATGCTCTTGAAGTAGTCAGGGTTTTGTCTTTCTACAATTTTCCACAGGATTCCTCTTTGGAGTAAATATATTTAATTAATGATTTATTGAAGTCTCATTAATTACTTATTTCATTAAAATTCATACCTCAAAGTGGGACCCAATTTGTTCCTTTATAAAATACATTTAATGAATTTTCAATTCCAAAACTTGAAGCTGATTGTCTGAAAAAAAGTGGCCTATGTTTTAATTTTATGACCATGATAAGTGAATTATCAACCATGTAAACCATTATAGAAAAAATATTCAGCATTATATATTTCCAACAAGTTCTCTTGAGCGAATTTTGGAGGTCTGGATCTCAAGTTATAGCCTCGGGAAGTCGAGGTCCAAACAAATTTCAAAGTAAACCATGAAAACATAGTTGATTGTTCTTTTAACTTTTGGAAGCATTTGGTGAAATTCATCCCTTGGAATCTGTTCCATTGTATTTCTCATTAAATTACCTTTCCAATGAGGTATAGGTTTCACAAAACGAACGTCGGGATCTTGAGTTATGGACTTTTAAAGGTCGTTGCTCAACTACCGCCCATTTAATTCATGGATTAATTTTAGCCATTGATTAAAATCCACCTCCAAAATCCCACATGCATTGTGGTAATTGAAATATTAATGTTTATAATGAAGATCCTTCCTTATTATTAATGTGGAACAAAGGAGATTATGGAGGTTGAGCCTTAGAAAAAATCATGACTTAGTAAACATTTTGATGGCCCAGTCAACGTCCATTCATCGCTCAGTCAATGTCAAGTCAGCACCCAGTCATAGCCCATGTGTCATAGTATGATAGTATGCCACATGTCATGATATTGGTCTCCACATGCCATAATATCAATAGTTTCCACATGTATCAATATATAGGGTGGATAGGGTGCCATGTGTTTCAATGTGATGGGAGGAATACAACTTAGAAGAAAAGGTTAATTTTAGGAAGTATGGGAGATGGACGAGAGGAGAGGGGAGGTATGGCGGGTTGGGAGTGAGGAGATGAGGAAGTAAGGGGAATTTAGGAGTAAGAGGGATTTGAGAGTGAGGGAGATACCAGAGTAAGAAGGGATACAAGAGTGAGGACCATCGAGTGTAGGGAATGAGAGGAGTGATAAGGAAAAAGAGTGTGTGATCCCGCAAGGAAATGAGGAAATAAAACTAAGGGAAGTGGGAGAAGGAATGTGGAAGAAGGTATTATTAAGTGTTGATAAGAGAATAATATGATGTGTGGATAAGATACTAAGAAATAACTAAGCTATAAGAAGAGGAAGAAATGGCTATAAGAGGAAGTTGTAAGAAATGGTTGAATTGTAAGAAATGGCTAAGTATGGAGAAGTGAGACTAGAAAGTATTCCAAGACCAAGTATCGATAATGAATACCGAAAATGAGACTAATTATAAGAGAGGAAACTTAGTTCCGAGAGAGAAACCAATTGTGTGGCACATGGAAGAAGTATTCTTCGGGAGGTTGGACAAAAACATGGATATCTTGAGCATATGGACTTAGATTTTTAATTCATAAAATGCATGATGAAGCTGATACTAAGGACTACACCACATGCTTATGATTGTTCAAAATTTCCCTCTTCTGTTATAGTTTTTTTTTTATTATTCCAGGAGCGAGAAATCTAGGTGATCAAAATTTTGATCAACAACAAGGTAGACTGCCAACCTCTCTCAAGTTATATTTTTGGGACACCAATTCTCATGAAGTTTATCTTTATAAAACTCAAATGTTAAGCACAAAAGGAATTACACATCTCCCTCATATGGGAAGTCAAAAGTGCCCATTTTTTTAATTTCAATTTATTTATCTCTCTCTTTCTATATATATAAAGTTGATATAAAGTTATTTTACTTACGGTGGACATTGAAATATTTTATGTATGGACGACGTTGAAATTAATTTTTTTATTAATATTTTTTAAATACCACATGTCAACTCCATGTTGAGAATGGAAGGAATATATGTAATTTTGTACTAGATGCCCATTATAAAAGTAATGAGGATTTTAAATTTTAAAAATCATCTCATAAGTAATGAAGATTTTAAATTTTATAAAAATCATCCCATTGCTGTCACATGGGAGTTAGTGTGTCCAATGGATACCAACGGTAAGCTCACATTACAACTATGAGGTGCAATTGTTTGTGCACCACATATTCCTACATTATTAACATCACTTCAGAGACATGTAATGTGGTTCATTGAATTGCTATATTTCTATGATACCTCCAATAAGATATTTCTATAACTAATGTTAGAAACATCATTTGCATGACTCCTCTAATTTCAACATCATGAAGACCTTGTCCAACATAGTTGGTGGGGTCACCTACATGCTAGTTGTTATTATGGCTTTTTTGTTGTTGTTTCTCAAGTGTTGTAGGTGCTACATATTGTCTACAACAGATTATATGAAAACATATTCAAGGAGCAACAGGGTTGACCAGAGTAGTGCTAAAGGAATTGACCCTCAAATAAATATGGTAATTTTCCTTCTCAGTTTCTTGCAATACACAAATCCTTAACCATATTATATCAATATCTATCATTTCACTATGTTCTATTTATTATAGCCGCCTCTGACAGGTTATATAGTGTTTGGCCACAAGTCAAAGGTAGTTAAATTAAATCTTTTTTTTTTTTCTAAAGTTTTGATAACATTGCAAAGAAATTTTGTATTAAAATGAATTTTTGAAAAATAGAAGAATATATTTCAAATTTTAAAAATTGTTAATTCTGATTTTTTTGGTGGAAATGGTCGACTTGACTAATTTCCTCTGCTTGGACAGGACATTTTGGAAAATGTAAATCTTTGGTTATAAAATGAATTTGATGTAGGAGACGATGGGATATGGGTAATGGGATACACCATCACATCAAGTGCTTTAAATAGAGTTAAGTTTAATTACACTTACAATTTAATTTGAGTCAGCTAGAAGTACAATTAGCAACATGATAGGGAATACATGACTAATTTAATACATAGATTACTTTTTGGTTTCAATATTTTAAATCAAATCGTAAAAAATGAGTTTTATTATACCTACCTCTCATCATATTTATTATATCTATGTTCGGATCAGTTATGTGTTAATGGATTCAATCTTTCCTATGACTAAGGTAAACTATGCTTCATCGAACTTTTTATTTTTTTGCCTCGGAAAAAGAAGTTGCCTTGCTATTCAATTTTGAATCAAAGGCAACTTTTAAATACATATATTCTCGAAGCCATTACAACAAACTCATTATGATATTTATTCATGTCAGTTATGAGAATTGAACCCAGGTGGGGAGGATAACAATCATTCATGTAACATCCCCGACCATCAACCCCACTGTCGGGCAACACTACTACGTGGAAACATTCTCATACATATATATAACATGCATTAAATAAAATTAACACATTTAACTAAACAATACAGATTAATCACAGGATTATTGCTAACATACAGAAATAATTGAATTAACAGTAGTTCATAATTGCAACGGAATACATGATAATATTGCAAGCATCAAAGACATGCATTTTAATTGAAATTAAACACATAATGATACTTATCTTTGAAACTGTAGTAACTCCGCCAACTACATGAAGACCTTCCACGAACCTCCCATCCTTAGACCACGCTGCTCGTCATGCTCAATAGTGGGTCACCCCCGAGCTGGGACCAAGCTCCACCCAGGGCAAGGGAATCCTAGACTAGGTTGAGGTTATAGGAAAACTGCACAGAGCAACCAGAAGGATTCTCTCCAGGAGCCTTCTTACGCCCACTACTCATAGACTCTCATTCCACACATGCCTGTTCCACCCGAGAGTATACACCTTCACAAGAACAGTCCATCGATGCTTTACCGCCCTCTCTAGGTCTCGGAAACAAGTTGGATCAGGAATTCTCAAAGCTCTGTAGCTGGTGCTGGACTCTCTCTGAGAGAAAACCACTTCCCAGTAGACTCTCTCAGCTGGAGAGAGTTTCTCACAGGCCTGACAACCTGCCTCTTCTACCATGGTCCTGACAACTCACTTCTTCAACACACTCTTCGACTCAATTACAATCGAGTGAGGGAAACCACAACAACATCGACACTCAATTGACACAAGGATGACAACCACAATAGAAAATGGGCATAGTCCTAGAAATGGAAACATTCAAATGCTAAGACACAACACACTCAGGCAATTACCTAGGTGTTGGGTTCCACAGAAGACAAAGATTGGTCCATGGATTATCGGTTTCAGGATGCATGACAAGAAAATTGTGCAGAGGTTGATGATGGAGGCCAAATGTAGAGACCAGAGGGAATTCACGGGAATACATCGGTTAATAACAAAGGTCTCACGGTTTCGAGTTTCATAGTTGTGTGAGGCATGCAGAGATCAGACGCATAGGTAACATGGTTCAGACAATGGACGAAAGAATGGAGGATGAACCCCCATCATGTCTCAATTCTTCAGTTAAATTGCATGTGCCTTGGCCAACACATGTCGCCCATGAAGCTGCATGCACTCCATCAAGTATGTGTTCCCTTTTCTAGGAACTTAGGATAAAAATATGTTGTCACACAACTTTGGAATAATAAAAAAATATTATTCCCAAGGACTTAAGCCCCTAAGCTTAGCCCTTCTTTCCAGCCTTTCAACCCCTTTCCCTTACCCACCTTGTGGAGTCTTAGTCCCCCATCACTTTTTCTTCGTGGTCAGTCTGCACACAACAATGTTTAATCTTTATTAATGTTTTTCATATTACATATACAAAAATAGGCTCATGGCCTTTAACACTTAGGCTCTCTGGCTTAATAAACACATAATCCCACCAACTTATCAATACTCGTCTCACCAACCTACAAAAAATGATTTACAATTCATAAACATGATTACAATAGGGCTCGTCCTTAGGGATATTACAATCCCATCCCCTTATTTTTGCATTGTCCTTAGTGCAACTTTTCCTCAGCATCAACAAGATTTTCAAAATATTCAAAAATATGTGGGTATTATACTCGCATAGCATCTTCATGTTCCCAAGTTGCATCCTCAGGACCGTACCATGTCCACTGGACCTTTAAATCCCTATGGCTCGATTCTGGAGTTGTTTGCTTTTCCGGTCCAATATGCGCATAAGATGCACTTGCAGGACACCTTCTTGCTCCACCTGAATCACATTCCAATCAATTACATGATTACCATTAGGTATATATTTCTTAAGCAATGAAACATGAAACACATTATGTACAGTCATGGATGCAGGTAATGCAAGCATATATGCAACTGACCCAATCCTTTCTAGGATTTCAAATGGCCCACAAAATCTGGATGCCAACTTTGCGCAGTTTCCCAGCTTCAGGGAACTTCTATTGGCTTTCACTTTCAGGAAAACATGATCGCCCACTTTAAAATCTCTATGGGTTCTGTTTTTATAAGCATAACTTTTCTGCCTATCTTGGGCAACTTTCAAATTCTGCTTAAATTTTAATAGTTGTTCTTCCATTTCCTTGAGCAACTCTGGCCCAACTACTACCCTATCATCTGAATTATCCCAACTTACTGGAGTATTGCACTTTCTGCCATAAAGTGCTTCAAATGGGCTCATCTTCAACGATGCTTGATACCCATTGTTGTAGGCGAATTCTACCAAATGTAGGTAGTCTTCCCATTTAGATGGTTTTTCCATCACATACATCCTTAACATGTCTTCTATTACTCTGTTCACCCTCTCTATCTCTCCATCAGACTCAGGATGATAGGTTGTGCTAAAGTTCAGATTCGTTCCAAATCCTTTGAATAACCCTTTCCAAAATTTGGAGGTGAATTTTGGGTCTCTGTCAAACACAATTGTCTTGGGAATTCCGTGCAATCATGCCACTTCCTTCATAAAAATATCAACAACATTAGCTTCCTTGTGAGTAGTCTTTAGTGGAATAAAATGGGTAGCTTTCATAAGCTTGTCCACCACCACCATGATTGAATCATGTTGCTTGCTGGTCCTGGGAAATCCTATGATGAAATCCATTGTCACCACTTCCCACTTCCACTCAGGAATGGGTAAAGGTTGTAGCAACCCTGATGGGTGCCTATGCTCAGCTTTAACCTTCTAGCACTCCAAACATCTAGCGATGTATTCTGCAATCTCTTTCTTCATACCTGGCCAAAAGTAATGGCTCTTGACTGTTGTCAAAGTTTTCTAATATCCAGGGTGCCCAACATAAGGCACATTATGCATTTCATGCAAAATCATAAGTTTCAAGTCCTGGACATTAGGTACATAAATTCTGTTTTTTTACAGAAGTGTTCCGTCAATTTCCAATTTATAATTTTCCACTTTCTGTGGCATCTTACCTCGTTGTAGCTTGTCTACCAAATCTCTGTACTACAAATATGTATTTGCATCCTCTGAAATTCTGTCTTTAATATTAGTTCGGTACATGCTAATGGTTGTAGCATGTAATTCATGTACTCTCCTGCTGAGTGCATCAACCACTTTATTCTCCTTCCCTTTGATATGCTTGATATCAAAATCGTACTCACAGAGAAACTCCAAACACCTACTATGTCTAGCATTCAAGGTTGGCTGATCAAACAAATACTTCAGACTGTTATGGCCTGTCCTCAGTTCGAACCTACTTCCCATGAGGTAATGCCTCCATTTATTTAGAGCGTGCACTATGAATGCCAACTCTAAATCATGCGTTGCATAGTTCCTTTTGTTCTCTTTCAACTTTCTGGATTCATAAAAAATTACAAATCCATTTTGACTGAGGACTCCTCCCAATCCTTCTTTGCATGCATCTGTGCACACCACGAAATGTTCATTTGGGTCTGCAATCCTCAGGACTGGAGCACTAGTTAACAACTTCTTCAATCGCTGGAAGCTTCTCTCACATTCCTCTATCCACTGAAATTTCTTCTCTTTCCTTTGCAAGGAAGTGATACAGTGAGCTATCCTCAAGAACCCTGTGATAAACCTTCTGTAATAACCATCTAGACACATAAAGGATATAACTTCCATCACATTATGTGGTGCTGACCATTCTCTGATGGCATCAATATTCTCAGGATCTACATCTATCCCATCCTTCCAAATAATATGCCCCAAGTAATGGATCTGCTCTTGATAAAATGAGCACTTGCTCAACTTGGCATATAGTTGGTTCTCTCTTAGCACCTGCAACACCATCCTTAGATGTTGTTCATTCTCTTCCTCCATATTAGAATACACCAGAATGTCATCCAAGAAGACTATGACAAACTTGTCTAGATATCCCTTGAATACACCATTCATTAGGCACATAAAAAAAACAGGTGCATTAAACATCCCAAACGGCACCACTGTGAAATCGTAATGACCATACCTTGTTCTAAAGGAGGTCTTGTTGATGTATTCATCCTTTATCCTTACCTGGTGATATCCCGACCTGAGATCTATCTTCGAAAATATCTTTGCATCCTTCAACTGATTGAAGAGGTCATCAATCCTCGGTATAGGATATTTGTTCTTTGCATTTACTTTATTCAATTGTTTGAAATTGATACACAATCTCAACGTCCCATCCTTCTTCTTCATGAACAAGACTGAGGCACCCCAAGGTGACACACTTGGGTGTATATACCCCTTCTTCAGAAGCTCTTCAAGGTGCAATTGCAGCTCTTTCAGCTCTGGCATACTCATTCTATAAGGAGCTTTTGACACTGGAGCTGCTCCGGGCATCAAGTTTACAAAGAAGTCAATATCTCTTTTTGGAGGTAGTTTGGGTACTTCATGAAATACATCTTCAAACTCTTTTAATACCACATGATCTTCAATCTTTGAAACCTTTTCCTTAGGTGTTTCATCCACATGGCCTGCAAATAATTGACATCCTTTCCTGTAGCACTTGTTTAGCTACATTGCTGAGATTTCCCTGATAGCAACATCTCCGGGAATTCCTTGGACTATTTTTTGATTTCCTTCCTCATCTAGGAAAGTGAATTCCTTGTTATGACAGTCCAAGATGGCATGGTGTTGGTTCAACCTGTCCATCCCAATTAGACAGTCATAAGAATCTAAAGGCAGAATGTTCAATTTTTCCTTTGTGCTTAGTCCATTCATGTCCACAAGAAAGGACTTAACCAAATCAGTGAATTTTCTCTTGGTTCCTATATCTAGATGCACTAACCAAGACTTTTCATGTTTTCTTCTTGACAATTGCAAACTTTCCACCACTCTAGGATCTATATAACTATGGCTAGCCCCTTAATCAATTAAAATAGTAAATGCATGGTTGTTGATCATACCTTCCACTTCAATCATGTGTGACTGATATTCTACTTTCTTGTTGTCTAGGGATGAGTAGATCCTTGGCATTCTACTGCCCATTTCCTCCACTATTTCAGCTTGCTAAACATTATGGACAACTCTCACTTTGCCATTTTTATGGGGACAAGCTCTGTACTTGTGGTTCCCTTGACAACCCCAACACTGAATGGGCATCTGACTTGGCCTTTGTTCCCCTATGTCAGCCATTCATGGCTCTCTAAATGATGGTTATCCTTGAGGACTGTTTCAAAAAAGGGTGGCTTAGTTCCCTTCTTCCTCTGATCCATCTGGAATTTCTTCTTGTCATCCCAAGCCTTCCGAAAAGTAGGATTTTCTCTTTGCTACTCATATAAGCATTTTTCTCTTCTTATAGTTTCTTCCATGGTCTTAGGGTCATCGTACTGGATATTGTCACCGATGGAAGGTGGCAGTCCACTCAGATACGTTTGAATCTTGACAGTCTCATCTTTGATAAACGGAGCATACTTCAACAATTCCAAAAATCTTCATTCGTATTCATCAATGGTCATGTTGCCCAAGTTGAGTTCAAAGAACTCTTTCATCTTTCTATCGTAGTATCTTTTAGTCAAGTATTTCTTCTCGAAATACCTCTTGAATTCTTTCCAAGTGATATCTTTCTCTCTAATGTGTTGCACCTACACAAGATGATCCCACCACATGGATGCATTTCCTTTTAGTTGATACATTGCAATTCTTCCTTCTACATGAGAGGAATAATTTTGCAGTTGGAAATATTTCCTTATGCCAAGAAACCATGTTTCGACATCTTCCTCCTTCTTATGTTCTCCATCAAATGTAGGAGACTTAATCTTGTTCATTTCTCCCTTCAGATCATCCACTCTAGATCACATGTTCTTTATGGTAAGAGATGAGCTTGAACTACTGTGTGCCCTCTTCTTGGAGCGACCTTGGGAGTGATGATGGTGTCTACCAACACTCCTTGATATTCTTCCCTGAGAAGTCTGGTGACTCCCCGTTTTGCTTGAAACTCTCTCCTTGTCCAACTTCTTTTATGTTCTCTCCAGACTCTTCATTAACTTTAAGTTGAATTCTCACTGTTGTTCCTTAGCTTTCATGAGATTTTTTCTATCTTCTTGATGTGTTTGGGAATATTTCTACAATCTTTCAATTATTTTCATCATATTCCCTTCCTTATCTATCTCTTCTCCATGCCCATTGGAGTTCGACCCTTCAACTCCCAAATGAACCTCCATTCCTTTTGCTTCATTCTCCGAACTGGAATCATTATGTGTCTCCTCCATTTATTTTCACTCATTGGAAACTCTATTTGGTTCTGGTACTCGTTAAACTTCTGCAAACACAATCTGCAGACAACCAGAATTTGTTAGGCCATCATTCCTTAACAAATCCCACAACATTCATAAACAAATATGATTCAAGAAACGTTCATATTTCATGAATTTTCCGAGCTTTGCTTGGCTCTGTAACAATTTCAAGCCTCAACCTTTTTCTCTTAGTTTCCCCAACCCACACGACCATGGGTCGTGACCAAGCGCTATATCAATATGCATGCACTCAAGCCTTCGGCCTTCGGCTTCGAAATATTTCCAAGCATAACAAAACAGTCACTCGGAGTTCTGAGTTACCAAACTCATGCAGTAGGGTGGATCAATGGTCCACATCTCCTCAACATCCAACGACTGACACTCACCGTGGAACCTCAGGCGTTTGAGTTCTGGGACTTTGGGAATTCATAAGATTTCAAATTTGCACACCCCAAACCATTAATATCTGAACACTCCCATGTCACCTTACGTGACATTATTATGTTACATCACTTAACATTTTCCCAATTGCATGGGCATGCAGCGGTGGTTTGGAGTAACCCGCATTTCATCCTTCAATTCCTCTGACACTGACACATAACCTCTCAGTGAAACCACAGTTTGAATTGCGGAACCGCCTTGTAGAATTAGCTTCCGTGCAACTTAGGTCCCCGCAATGTCTCTTGGCCGTTGATCTTGATGTATTGTGATCAATGCCACTGTGGGTCCTCCGACCTTTAACTACATTACGTAACCTCGGGCCCCACTAACCCTGCTCACACAAGATGTTACATGACGGAATACTAGCGATTAATACATGGCCCATTTAGATGGGTGACACTCATCACGTTCCAAATGCCATTTCAATATTCCACGGTTCGGAATCCACTTACACTTGGCACACAACCCGTGTGTCCATGTCACCTCCAAGTGATGTCATCATGACTCACCACTTCGGCTCTTTGGGCTTCAGGAGTTTCAACTCCTCTATGCTCACTTTTGCTCAGAGTTCACGATCTACCGACATGTGTCCTTCGTAATCGAACGGTTTTGATCTACTTCGGGACTTCGGGATTTTGTTACACTCCACACTTGAAATCCTCCGAAGTGACTTTCCTTTGATTCCCTAGACATGGATCTAACGGTCCAGAATCCTTTCCTACAATATACGGTGTATATCTCCTTCGAAACTTCGGCGCTTCGATTTTTGGCCTTTCTCATATATTTACATTCAGTTTCAGCGATGTCGTGAAGTCTGAAGTGCTTCCAGGTTATCCTTTCTTCACTTTCTCCAGATATGATGGTCGTAAAGGAATATCCTTTTTCCCAAACAGATCCTACGACTCCAACACCCCAAGTGTTGAGCTCTCTCTCTCTCTCTCTCTCTGTGGTCAAATACCACATCGGATGCGGTTTTAATTTACCGCTACTACTCCTGAGCTTCATAATACGACCAAGTAACCCATTGGCACTCATAAAAATTCTAAGGTTCCAAATTGGTTCCATCCGAACACCATTTCCACTCAAAACCTTGTGTCCAAACACCACTTATCTAGCCCATCTAGGCTCAGAGTTAAAACCATGGGCTCTGATACCATATTGCAACGTCCCCAGCCATCAACTCCACTGTCGGGCAATGCTACTACGTAGAAACATTCTCATACATATATATAACATGCATTAAATAAAATTAACACATTTCACTAAACAATACAGAGTAATCACAAGATTACTACTAACATACAAAAATAATGGAATTAACAGTAATTCATAATTGCAATGGAATACATGATAATATTGCAAGCATCACAAACATGCATTTTAATTGAAATTAAACACATAATGATACTTATCTTTGAAATTGTAGTAACTCCACCAACTACATGCAGACATTCCACGAACCTCCCAACCTTAGACCACGCTGATCATCATGCTCAGTAGTGGGTCACCCCCAAGCTGGGACCAAGATCCACCTAGGGAAAAGGAATCCTAGACTAGGCTGAGGTTATAGGAAAACTACACAGAGCAACTGAAAGGATTCTCTCCAAGAGCCTTCTTATGCCCACTACTTACGGACTCTCATTCCCCACATGCATGTTCCACCCAGGAGTATACACCTTCACAATCACATTCCATCAGTGCTTCACCTCCCTCTCTGGGTCTCGGCAACAAGCTAGATCAATAATTCTCAGAGCTCCATAGCTGGTGCTAGACTCTCTCTGAGAAAAAACCATTTCCCAACATACTCTCTCACCTGGAGAGAGCTGCTCACAGGCCTAACAACTTGCCTCTTCTACCATGGGCCCGACAACCCTCTTCTTCAACACACTCTTCGACTCAATTCCAACTAGGTGAGGGAAACTGCAACAACATCAACACTTAGTTGACACAAGGATGATGACCACAACAGAAAATGGGCGTAGGCCTGGAAATGGCAACAAACAGACACTAAGACACAACACACTCATGCAATTACCCAGGTGTCGGGTTCCATAGAAGACACAGATCAGCCCATGGATTACCGGTTTCAGGATTAGTGACAATAAAAATATGCAGAGGTCAATGATGGAGGCCAAACGTAGTGACCAGAGGGAATTCCCGAGAATACACTAGTCAATCACATAGGTCTCATGATTTTGGGTTTCAGAGTTGCGTGAGGCATGCAAAGATCAGATGCAGAGGCAAAATGGTTCAGACAACGAATGAAAGAATAGAGGAAGAACCCCCATCACGGCTCAATTCTTAGGTTAAATTTCATGTGCCTGGGCCGACACATGTCTCCCATGAAGCTGCATGCACTCCATCAAGTATGTGTTCCCCTTTCCAGGAACTTAGGATAAAAATATGTTGTCACATAGCTTTGGAATAATAATAAATTATTATTCCCAAGGATTTAAGCCCCTAAGATTATCCCCTCTTTCCAATATTTCAACCCCTTTTCCCTTACCCACCTTGTGGAATCTTAGACCCCCATCACTCTTTCTTTGTGGTCAATCTGCATGCAGCGATGTTTAATCTTTATTAATGTTCTGCATATTACATATACAAAAATAGGCTCCTAGCCTTTAACACTTAGTCTCTCTGGCCTAATAAACACATAAGCCCACCATCTTATCAATACTCAGCTCACCAGCCTACAAAACATGATTTACAATTCATAAACATGATTACAACATGGCTCGTCCTTGGGGATATTACAATTCCTCACAACCAGCCAAGCTAAACCTAATTGACTAAACTACACTTCATTGAACTAAATTATCAATTATTGGAAGGTTTTATAGCTCATGTCATCGAATCAGTTATCAATAGATAGAAACCTATGCTTACAGTATCAATGCAAAGCACATTATCTTCATTTGGTGTGTTTATATTATATTTTCTTTAAATTTCCTTAGATGCCAGTGAAACTAATAGTTATTATAGTCATTGGTTTCCTTTGAATTTGTACTGAACAAATCATCTATTGAATCAATCACGTGATCTATAAACAATATTTCATTAAATGAATCATAGTCTTTCGGTTGACTCTTGTGACTAGCATTGCCAACCTTTTATATGAAGTAATGAATACCTTGCAGAATTGTGTAGATTGCACCCTCATTAGATGTGCAGGTCTATGGGTGGATATGTAAGTCGTGGGATTGTTTTGTTGCATGGATGATTATCCCATATGTAATGAGATCTTTTTATGCATTACCTTCTTTACCTGGAATCATCCATACTTTCTCAATGTGTCACACATGAAGTATGGGCTCAAGCTCCTTCTCATCAATGGGAACATTGTGACCCATACCAAATTTAGTTATTGATTTCGATTGTGTGTTGAATTTCCATGAATAATGTGTTGATGTTTTGGTATTCATGGGAGGCATTAACCTCCATGTGTAACCTATGAATTAGAATAGAATATTCCAGAAGCAAGTGAACCATTAAACAATGTATGGAAACCCTAGAAGACAATTCAACATAGCAGAATAAATAATGTTAGAATATTATCTTCTAGAAAGACAAGTCAACTCCAGAGGAAAAAGATAAACAAATAATATAATTACCAGAAAGTCAGGTCGGCCCATCCAAAAAAGTCTCTGGACATATTAATATAAATAAAGGATGTTTTAGCTCGTTTGGACACCCATTTAGTGCTCAAGTCTTGCGGAGAGTTGCAGTTGCAACAACAAGGAGGAATAAGGGTGTATGGTCATCTCTTGGTCTTGGTCTCTCTCTAGCGCTATCAAGTGATATTCTTGGTGATTCTCTTGGTGATTCTATTGGTGATACTCTTGGTGATATTCTTGCTAAGTATGGTGCAAGTTTGAGAGAGTAGTGTAGTTGTAGTTATTGCAGTTGTGTATGGTACTTGTTTTGTGGATATGGAGACTCTCTCTCTCTCTCTCTCTCTCTCTCTCTCTCTCTCTTGTGTGCTACCCTTGGAGAAGGAGCACTATACTTGTCTTGAGTTGTTGTTGCACTTAGTAGCTAGGGTTTATCTATTGGTTCTGGAGTAGGCTTGCCGAAATTATTCCAAGTAAAGGTTAGTGTGCTCATGGGTGGTATATGTGAATGCCTATGGTTGGGTGACAATGATGTGACATTGTCTATGGTTAAACGAGCATACCAAAATTTCAAAATGGTTTCAGAGCTAGTTTCCTTCATAACAGTCTAACCGTTGGAAGGAATATCCTCAATTTCCCCCACTATCGTGCTCATTGAGAACTTACTGAACTCACTAAGAAGGTTTCCTAAGTAGGGCGCATCTCTTCCCCAGATCAAATCTGCAAATTTCTAAAGTTGAGAAATTAGGGTTTCCTCATAAAACCCTAATTTTGCAGTACCAGTTGTAGTTGTAGTGTTAGTCCCTTCATGCCAGTTTCTTTGTGCTAGTTGCAACACTAGTTGTAGTGCCATTTGCAGTGTCAACACCAGTTGCAGTGAAATTTTCTATGAAGTGTTGGGACAAATATTTGGTTGTTCTAGTGCACCTTACCCTAACACATCTCCAACTACCTTTAGATTATAAGTTGGAGCACCTTTGAAATTTTAAGGTTCGTCATTGCTTTCTGCCACTGTCAGATGGTTCCACTTCCTGTCGATGTTGTTGGAGGTATGTACTTATATATATTTAAATTGTATCACTATTTTGAGTGTGATTGCAGGAGAAGGGATCTCTTACAATCATAGATCAAGAGGGATCTCAGATCCAACACATTCAGAGGAACAATGTACTCCAAGTTTGATTGTTTTCATATGCCTCTAGCTATTATGGCATTATGAACATCTAGTTTTATTTTGATCTATTGAATTTATGATTATCACAGTGACCTTTGTTCAAAGTTAAAGTTATAATTTGACTCTAGTCAAAGTATTATATTGATTAAGGTTGAGATTTTTAGAGTTTATTTGCATTATATTCTCTAACTCATATTGTTGTCAAGAAAGCATATTGTCTTAAGTACATGGAACATGTTGAAGACAATAATTTTCATCTTGAGTGAAGGAGACTTAGAATAAAATTGCAACACTCGTTCTTGAAGATAAGACTCCAAGTTCCAGGTTTGATTGATTAAATTAATAAGTTTCCAATTTGCACATATCAAGTTTAATCATTGTTACATTACTAGTTGTGACATCAATCCTTGAAAGGATATATTATTTCTAGATATAATGAATACTTGGAATCATGTGAGTACTATTTATGTAAATGTGTATTGTACTTGGTCACAAGATGAACTAACATCTCCTCTAGGAGATACTTCTTTTTTTGCTTCTAGGAAGGTCATCTTGATAATAATATGATGATAACCGTGAGATTGTCTTTTATTCTTGTTGACATAGATATGTTCTTATGAAAATGCTATTATACTTTTTTCTCTTGTTTCTCTTGTCTCAAGCAAGTTATTTTATAAATTCCATGGAGGTCACCTCAGAGGAATGATTGATCAAAACAATAGAGGAGTGTTGTTCCTATTTATTATTATTGTATTTTTATTTTGGCTCTTGTTCCAAGAAGGTCACAAGCAATAGCTCTGAGAAGGAGCTACTGTGATTATTGTTCTCATTCTTTTTATTATTATTATTGTACTTGTTTCGAGCAAGTCACGGGTGATAACTCTGAGGGGAGCTATAGTGATAGTTGTAGGAGGAAACATATTATATGGTCCCTATTTTGAGACATGGAGTAGATTATCCAGATAAGAACTTGATAGTGACGGTTGCAAGAGGAAACATATTAGATGGTCTCTATTTTGAGACATGGAGTAGACTATATAGATAAGAAGTTGTATAAACAACCGTATACATCCATGTATCGAAGAAGAGGAAGATGAAGAAGGGTACCTTTGTGGGATAATGAGTATCTCATATAGAGATTGATTGCAAGGAGTATAAGGCTCCAAGGATAACCAAACAAATCCCTCTAGTGAATTTGATCACTCCTCAGATCGGGAAGAGTTAGTAGAGCCATAAGGGCCTACCCAAAATCATTGTTGTAACCAGGAAGAGACCAACATGGTCCTGTGACACTTTATAGGATGCAAATCCATATAGCATTGATGAGCCATATCATGAGGATAATATGGATCCATCATTGGTGAGGCAAGAGACCCCACTTTGTACCAGCTCAGAAGGAGATAGAGTTCAGAGGGATTCAACCCTCACGATCCAGTAGGTAGGAGCATCCTCCCTAGGAACTTCCACAGGAGACTTCAGAGTAAATCATCACACTCAGAGGGAGATGATGGATCTGAATATTATAAAGACTCAGAGGGAGTCAAGATTTAGAGGGAGAATGGAGACTCATAGAATTTCATTCAAAAAGTATCCCTCCTCGGATTAATATGGAAGAGAGAGATGTCTTCTAGGACTGAAAAAAAGATGTCATGGGTTGAGAAGGATAGATCATAGCTTCAGATACTTCTAGGAGACGTGAGAACTCCTTGGAAGATTCCATTGTTTCAGTATACTTTTCTACACTAACAAAGGAAGAAGCCATTCAGAAGGATTGAGATATGGTTTTTGTTGTGTGATACAACTTCAGAGACAATGGATGCCACCATATATAGTAAGATGAATAGTTTGTTGATGTACATGACAAAAATGAGGCTAGGTATATGTTTTGCGGTAAACACATTGAGTCAGTACATGGTTGAGCCTAGACATGTTCACCTAATTGTAGAAAAGCATGTGATGAGGTACCTGAAGGGTACAATTGATTATGGACTTAGATATATCTTGGATCGTGAGATACAATTGCAGGGATACATAGATTCATATTGGGTAGGAAGTATCATAGACCAGAAGACTACATCCAGATGATTTCTTCAGTTTGGGATAATCTATGATCTTGTGGCTCAGTAGGAAGCGTAATTGTGTGGCGCTCAATTCTGCAGAGGCAGAGTATGTAGAAATGTGTTCAAGTTGTGGTGAAGAAATGTGGCTTTAGAAGATGATTACATGATTGTTTTATCTCAAGTTATAGGTGACCTATATCTTTTGTGACAACCATAGTTACATGAAGTCCTCATAGAAACCCATGGTCTATGACAGGTCGAAGAATATTGAGATTGGATACTATTATATCAGGGATATGGTGCAGAAGGGAGCAGTGAGGCTCCAGTTTCATGACTCCAAAGGATCAGGTTATGAACATGTTTACCAAGCCATTGTCAAGGACGAAGTTTGAGTACTTCAGAGACAATATTGGAGTGGTCCCTCTTCACAGGGATTGTTCTCATCCAACATGAAAAATGGTCGACACTAAGACAGGTAGAACTCATCTAGCATGAAAAAAGGTTGGCACTAATTGTTCTCATCCATCATGAAAAAGGGTTGGCATTGAGACATGTGTATTCTCATCCATCATGAAAAAGGGTTGGCACTGAGACATGTATATTATCATCCATCGTGAAAAAGGGATGGCACTGAGACATGTATATTCTCATCCAACATGAAAAAGGGTTGGAATTGAGACATGTGGAACTCATCCAAAATGAAAAATGGTTGGCATTGAGTGTTACTGCTACTCCAGTGAGCTTCGAAAAAAGTCTGATATGTAGAGGATACTCCAGTGAGCTTCGACAAAAGTCTGGTATGCCTAGTTACTAGTTCTCACAAACTAGATGTCAGATTCTATGTGAATTGACAAGTTACTACTACTCCAGTGATCTTTGGAAAAAGTATGGAATGAAAAGGCCACTCTAGTGAGCTTCGAAAAAATTCTGGTATGCTTGGTTACTAGGTCTCACAAAATAGATTTTAGATTCTGTGTGAACTGACGATTTATTGCTACTCCAGTGAGCGTTGGAAAAAGTATGCTACACAGAGGATACTGTAGTGAGTTGTGGAAAAAGTATGGTACACCTAGTTACTAGTTTTGTATGAGCTAGATGCCTACTATTAGTGTTGAATATGATACCTAATTAGAGTTTCAATCAGATGCATCATAGGTTACTAGCTGGAGGGACAACCAATAGTGTTGGAGGTGTTTTCCAGCTAGATGGCTAGTTTGTGGCTATGATGGTGATACTTGTTACATGATATTTTTTATCATATGATAGCCTGTGTGGCTATGGTGATGCTAAGTGTAGACTGGTCTACAAGACTATGTGAGTATTTCCCATGCCATGTTAGATGGATGGATGTGTTTGAGACCACTACATGAAAAACATCTTAGTTAATACCTCCCTAGCTAAGAGGGAGTGTTGATGTTTTGGTAGTTGCGAGAGGTATTAACCTCTAGGTGTAACCTATGATTTAGAATAGAATAATATTCTGGAAGCAAGTGAACCATTAAACAGATGTGTGGAAACCCTAGAAGACAAGTCGGCTTAGAAGAATAAATAATATTAGAATATTATCTTCCAGAAAGACAAGTCTACTCCAGAGGAAAAAGATAAACAAAAAATATAATTACCAGAAAGTCAGGTCATCCCAGCTAGAAAAGTCACTTGACATATTAATATAAATAGAGGAAGTTTTAGCTCATTTGGACACCTAGTTAGTGTGCAAGTCTTGTGGAGAGCTACAGTTGCAGCTGCAAGGAGAAATAAGGGCGTATGGTCATCTATTGGTCTTGGTATCTCTCTAGCGCTATCAAGTGATATTCTTGGTGATTCTCTTGGTGATATTCTTGCTAAGTATGGCACAAGTTTGAGAGAGTAGTGTAGTTGTAGCTATTGTAGTTGTGTATGGTACTTGTTCTGAGGACATGGAGATGCTCTCTCTCTTTCAGGTACCCTTGGAGAAGGAGCGCTCTACTTGTCTTGAGTTGTTGTTGCAATTAGTAGCTAGGGTTTATCTGTTGGTTCTGGAGTAGGCTTGCTCAAATTATTCTAGGTAAAGGTTAGTGTGATAAGGGGTGGCATATGTGAATTCCTATGGTTGGGTGACAATGATGTGACATTGTCTATGATTAAATCAGAATACAAAAATTGCAACACAATGTGCAAAAGGAAGGTAATAGTTTGGTTTTGAGGGTTATGTAGTAGGTCACAACTTCTTTGGATAGGTAGAGGTGAGATTCTTTAATTCTCTTCCATCGATTATGTGTGCAATATTGAAGTATATAAATTGAACTACGACTGGTTTCCATTGTCACACACCACCTTTAGGTTGGTAATTTCACTATTGCCTTTGTTATATTCGTTATCGTAGATAGTAGTGGTTTTTGGATGTTACCATTGATTTACTTGTAATGCCAATCAATCAATACCCAATCCTACCCTTATTAATTCTATCAATAATAAGCTAAATCTGAAATGCAAGGTAGTTTTCATATAGATTCTTCCTTCTGGGATCAAACAAGGTCTCATAGGCCTCCTGCACTTCAATAAACCTTCTAGTGTACTCTTCATCCTATTTATAGGGAAGACATTAGGGTGGTGTATTCTGGCCATCTATCTATAGGCCTACTTTATGTCCCTTGGACTCACATCCTCAGAAATCCTTAGTAGCTCATAAAATATTGGAAGTCACTCTACAAAGCCCTAGAAGGCGGGCATGTGAGGCTCCTATAATGAAAAAATGGGTATTGGATATGCCCATTGTTTAAAAATCTAGGTGGGGATTTGATAGGATTCTTGCTCAGGGCTAAAATCTCATAGAATTTTAGGTATTCAGGCGATGAAATTTCCATGATTTCCATGCCTTCTTGATCAAAATTTGGGATTTGTTTTTCTTGTTGAATTGACATGGAACATTAAGCAACTCTATTAATCATGAATTGGCTTATTTTCCATCTTCATATATTTATTCATGAATTCTGGTCTCTTGTGCATTTCCTATTCTCTATGCCCACCATTGGTATATGGTTGTTCCCATGAAAATTCATTTGGAACAGAATAATAATTCCACCACCTGACAAAGTTACAAAAAAATACAAGGATTACAAAATTTCGTTGTTGGAATATCGCTACTTTAATGCTTAAGCTATACCATAAAGAAAAGAATAAAACACAAGCATATTGAACTCGTTCAGGAGGTTTGATATCATAGTGCCAGGCTAAGTAATTGGGATATTGAACAATTACAGACACATCAAATAAGGAGTCTAGACCCAAAAGACTGAGGATCAATTCTCCATTAGAACCTCAACATGAGGATAAAATAGAGATATACAATTTATATATAGTGCAAGAATGATACAAATGATATAATTTCCTAAAAATACAAATACCCTATAAGAACTTACTCAAGTTACACATAATTTGAGAAGCACATTACTTGAAAATTTATAGAGCTGTAGAATGTGGGCATTGCTGACCTTTGGGCTTGGCATTTTCCCATGAAAGATTGATGTCCCCAAATCCTCTCTTCCTACTGTGGTTTTGTATTATGTTGAGGGCGAAGGAGGAATATATTCTTCGCAACATTAAGAGTCGTGTATTACTCGACCTCAATTTGACACTTTGTTAAGCAGTGCATGCTTTCTATACGTGTAGGCATTAAGACTAATTCATGTGGGAAATGGTTTATTCTTTTAATTTTTCAAAGTAAATACTTCCACACTCATAGAAATGTGATTTTTTCAAATAAATGGTTAAACCATAATATATTTTTTCAAAGTAAATATTGTCACGCCTAGACAAATATGATCTTTTTAGAGAAATGGATAAACTATGATAGATTTAAAACACTTTCATTATTGCCAAGATGGGGTGATAGGGAAGAATGGGATATCGGGAGATGGGCTAATTCACCACATAGATGAGCAGTTGGAAACCCCACTTCCACATTCATGCATGAAATATCTAGGAAACCCCACCACTGAATCTCCCTCCAGGCCTGTAGATGTATTATTTAATGAAATTTAACCATGGAACCTTCACCTTGGTAACCAAGCTTCCAACACATAGCTATCAAGGAACCTAGAGGAAATTGTGAGCATGTGGAATTCATCTGAAGATCAGGGTGCAAAACTATAGGTACAAAACTAAATCAATGCAACAGTTAAAACTAATGGAACATAGTACTATCACCTTGAAGCTTTGATCCTCTGAGATTTCAAGATGGGGCAATATGAAAACTAAGGGTGGCGAAGAATTCAGGTCAGTTGATGCAACCCTGAACAATCATAATACTCATAGTGTGAATTTGTTACTTATTAACTCACTTTGATATAATACACTCTACTATATATAGAGGTTAGGGAAAGTTGAAAATATCCCTACTTTCTTCAACAAGTGAGGGAATTTGGTGACCTAAATCCTCTTCTGTAATACCCTAATTTTGATCCCCATATGAAATATTGCATTTTGTTTATTTATGAAAGTCCAGAGTGCCCAAACAATTAAAAGAGGCCAGTGTGCCTAGGAAATGTAATGTTTTGATCATTATTAATAATAAATACATCACTGGCTTCTAGATGGACAAGGACAAGAGTTATAGGGGGCTATGATTCCACAAGCGAGGGGGCTTGAGGGGATAAGTGTTTATTTTATATTTTATTTACCCATTTTTTTTTTAATGGAGAATATCAATTACATGAGCTTCTTGGGGGAAGGCCATGTGGTTCTTTAATTCCAAGAAATACTTAAACCCATTTTTGGTATGTTTGGGGGGGTTCATTCACTCACTCATTATTCATTGTTCACACTATTCACATTGTTCATTATGTTCTCTCTCCATTCAATATTTCACCCACTCTTCATTCCTCATTCATTTTTATCTTGGCTTGGGAAAGAAAAACGAATTGTGGAGACGAGCCATGGTTTTGTTGGCAATAATGGTTGTTGGTGTATTCCATCCATGAATTAATGCCTGCATGTCTAAGATGCATTGGTATGTGTTAAGTTTTTCCCACAACTGTGAATCCTAAGAGTCCCAACATGGAGATTATTGACCAGATGCATTGGAGCCCTAGAAGGAGGTGGACAACATGAGGGACTATGTGGAAAAGAAGGGGGTTCGTTCTCTTGGGTTGTGCAGATTGGGTAGAAGAGAGCTGGTGTACTTTGGATTGTTGTGTGTGTTGATAATCCCATGAGATATTGAGTGTTGATTGGTTTGGGAAGCTGAGTGACACCCTGGAACCATCCTTGTGGATTCATAGCCTTGGCTCGAGAGTGACATTTTTGTTGATACTTGGAACAACAATGTATACAATTACGTGGAACATCCTTGGTCTACAACCAGTTGGTGATTCATTTCATTAAAAATGAGTTCTCTCTGTCATGTTTTCATTTACTTGTATATTTATTATGTTGTGTATTTATTTATATATGAAATTTGTATCTATATTATGCATGCTTGTTGGTTATTAATGTGCATGACATATGGTTCATTTATTTTATGTTGTAGCATGAATCTTGATCTCTGCATGTGAATATTTCATGCATCTTTATTAATTAAAAATTTATCAGAAATCAAAATTAGTCCATAGGCGAGCTTGAAGTAGTGTGCTCAGCCTGTGGGTGGTTGGTTACATTACAGATTGATATCAAAGCTTCTGGTTGAAACAACGGGCTGGTATGGTCCGGAACTATTGGACAAAATATTATGGTATTGTCCTTAAGAATGAATTTGTCGTTGAGATCTTAAATCTTAGGAGAGATAGTGTTGCATAGATCATGCAGAATCTTGATCATCGTACAACCAAAGATCCTTTGTAAAGGATTGTGTAATTCGGACCATTCCCTTTTGAATTTCGGGAGCGATCATAGCCACTAAATCATGGAGCTATGGATCGTTATATCTAGAGCTAGGTAAACAAGGACCATCATATAGAGGTGAAACCATGGGTTGGGTGGGATTAAGTCCCAACCTTCATATCGAGTTGGTCGATCGTTAGCCGTCAATCGAATCCAAGTAGGGGATGAAGACTCTGGAAATTTTTCACTTCAGTGATTATGGGAGACAAGGAAGAAGCATGAAAAAGGCCAAAGTCACGAAGTCCTACTGACCATTCGATCTGATAAGAGGCTCACATGAAATCTCATTCGTTGGTCAAGGTCATCCGATGTTGACCTCTTCAGGAAATTTAAATATAGGAGAATCGAGCCATTTTAGAATTTCTATAACTCAGAGTCTCGAAGCACCGAAGTCCCGAATCCTCATCAACCGTTAGATCGAGGGAAGGACTTCATGAGTAATCTTGACTGTTGAATATAGAAATGGAGGAAGGATAGAGTAAGAGAAGGTGCTAACCAACAGTTAGCGTTCATCGCCACTTTATGACTGCTTCGACAGGTGTAACTTCGGGTAAAGTTGAACAACTTGAGATTTTTAAACTAGAGTCTCAGAGGCCCAAAGTCACAAAATCCCGTTGACCATTAGATCGAGGGAAGAATTCGGGAGTAATGCAGGTCGTCAGATCTAGAGCAGAGAATGTGGACCATCCGTTGGGTTGATGACGTGTCTTATTCCACGTGGCAGGGGTGCTGTGTGGGGACATGTGTCACTTGAATTTGGTACCTTGTGGACCCCAACCTATTCATTTTTTAGTGACATGTGGTACACATACCAAAGGTACACATACCAAAGGTACACATCACCATAGATGACATCAACATGCCATGTCATTTCTGGGATTATGGCCTCCGGGAATGTCCAACATCTCTACCAGCGAAAGTGCCAAAGGACGAAGTCATGAATTCACGTAGACCGTTGAACTAAGATTCCGTTGGGACTTTTCTCAACCATTAGATCAAGAAATGGAAGGATGGTGTATGCACTTTGGCATGTATCACTCTGGGGGAGTTGAACGACTCAATATTTGTAATGTCCTGGAGTCCGAGAGTGCTAAAGTCCCAAAATGAATAAGGACCATCCATCCCAACACATGATTGAGTCATAGCCGTTGGATTAAGCTAGTGGAAGGATAGCATAAGCGGAGGTGTTAACCGATGATAAGCGATCATCGTCACTTTATGACCACTTCGATAGGTATCACTCCGGGGGAGTTGAAAAACTCGAGAGTTTTAATATCCTGGAGTCCCAGAGTAATGAAATCACGTGATCCATTGATCTAATACCCTCTAGGATTTCTCGTTACCATCAGATTAACCAGTGGAAGGATATGGTAAGCACTTGGGAAGGTAGAACTATGGGGGAATTGAACGACTTGAGAATTGTAATGTCCATGAGTCCCAGAGCACCAAAGTCCCAAATTACTTAAGGATCATCCATCCTAACATGGGATTAATTCGTGATCGTCGATTTCGTGGAGCCTCCAGATGGGTCAGGATCGTCCAGTCAACAGGACATTAAATCTCAATTGTCCGATCTGGTAGTGGAGTTAATATAAGTGTTTCGACGAAGTTTACTCCAGGAGAGTTGGAAGTTGAAAAGGGAGATTATCCCAAAGGCTGAAGTCCGGAGGACTTGGTTCCATCATCAGTCTCATGATAAGGAAAAATGGGTTGATTAGAATCACGAAGGGCCTAGAAGTAAACAAGCTCGTGATCATTTGTTGGAATGAGCTCCTGTGTAGAGGAATATAGAGGAACATCACTTAGAGTGGTTAAGGTCATGGTTTAGATCCCTAGTCACAAGGAAATTTGGTTGAAGGAAGTGCATGTGCATAATTCAAATTATGTACCATTTTAAAGGGGTTGTGGAATAATTCGACAAGATCATGTTGCAAAACAAAAAAAAGAAGGCAAAAGTGACTTTTTTGGGGGAAGCCATAACTTTTATCTCAGATATTAGATTGGGGTAAGAGTATAGTTGTTGTAAAGATGATTCAGAGGAGAATAACATTGAATTGTTATAATTTGGAGAATGATAATATATTTTCTTCATGAATTGAGCAGGAAAAGGACCTATAACATTGTTTGGATTTTTTTTTTATAATATGCATAATTCTAACAAAATGGTTGTTTGCACGTTTTGTATAATTAGGGGGTATAAACATATCATTTCATATAAGAATGCATATTCATGAAATTGAAGAAGGAGAGGGAGATTACATCCATGATAAAGAGGCCAAAGGGGAAAATATTAGTGTTGGTAATGCAAAGACATAATCAAATGGGAGCATGAGTAGAGGGGAGAAATAAACCTTATTAGAAACTGTGAGAATCCTGAAAATAGAAATGCATAGTTACAAACAAGAAAATGAGAGTTTTATGAGAGAAAAAAAACAGATAAATGCTCAAGTAATTCAAATCTTAAATCAATTTCGGAGGAAAATAAATAATGGATCAAACTCAAGATGGGAGGAAGAGGGAAGATATCATGAAAGAAGAGATAACTACATCATATCTAGTTATTCAAGAAGTGCTAGAAGAACTCATAGACATCACTCACCTCACTCAGAAAGGAAATTTTATCCATCAAAATATTCATAAGCATCCCAAAAGTGTCTCATGTTAGGAACCAAAGAAGAAGACATGATTTGGACAGTTTGCAAGGAGAGTTGAGTAAGCTTAAGACACCATCCTTTGATGGTGAAAGAGAAAGGGAAGATGATGTTGAGGCATGCTTGCTTGGATTCAGGAGGTATTTTCAATTGCATAACTACTCATCAAACCTAGAAGCTAGAATTTCCACATACCATTTACATGGGAAAGTTGCTATGTGGTGGGATTAACTGAAGCAAGTTGAGCACATTAATGAGAGTAGGATCACTTGGAAGCAGTTTAAGAAATATTTTCAAAAGGAGTACCTTTCATATCACTTCTATGACAAGAAAATGTAGGAGTTATTTGAACTTGGGATGGGAAGCATGACCATGGCAGAGTATGAAAAGAAGTTCTTGGGATTGTTGAAGTATGTGGGGCTTATAAAAGATGAGAAAGTGAAAATACAAAGGTTTTTAAGTGGACTTCCATCCTTTTATAAAGAGAAGATTCAATATGATGAACCTAGGACTTTGACTGAGACCATCAAGAAGGCTAAGTGATTGTATGAGAAAGGAAAGGTAAGAGAGTCTTTGTAGAAATATTGGAAGGATAAGAAGAAAGAAAAGTCTGATTAGAGAAAGAAAGGATTCAAACCTCATTTCAATAGAAATATCCCAAATAAAAATAATTCAAACAAGTGGTCTAAGGATGAATCCATGAGATAACACTCCTTGGGAAAAAGGGGAATACCACCAATCCAATGTTGTGGATGAAAATAAGATCACTTGTAAAAGGATTTCCCTCACATAAAAGACATAGTGAAGACCGTGCACAACATCCAAGAGGACACAACGGTAGAATACATGGGAAGAATATATGTAGACTTATATGATCGACAAGTAGAGTACCAATCCAATATGATCGAGGTGGAAGGTAAGATCATTAATCAACCTGCTTCTATTTTGATTGATTTAGGAGCAAGTCATTATTACATTGATCCTAAAATGGTGGATAGATTACATTTGGAGAAAAGTAAGCTTGAAAAATCAAGTTTGGTTCAGCTAGCCACTGGAACCAAAAGGAGAATCCATGATATGGTCAGAGGTTGTTCCATAAGTATTAATGGTGTGAATACTAATGATGATATAAATATTATACCATTGGGGTATTATGATATTCTAATTGGAATGGATTGGTTGGACAAGCATCATGTTGTCCTAGATTGTCATAACAAGAAATTTACATGTCTTGATGAATAAGGAAAGAAGAGAACTATGAAAGGATTTCCAAGACCCATTTCCATAAGGGATATTTCATCCTTGCAGATAAAGAGAATTTTTAGGAAAGGATGTCAATTGTATGCAGCCCATGTGGAGGAGTCAGAAAGGACAAAAGGGCTAAGCCTTGAATATTTTTTGGTACTACTAGAGTTTGAAGATGTATTCCAAGAAATACCAGGATTGCCACCAAAGAGAAAGATAGATTTCTCCATTGATTTAGTACCGGGAGTTGCCCCCGTATCAAAAACACCTTAGAGAATGGGTACAATAGAATTAAAAGAATTACAAATGAAGTTGGAGAAATTGTTGAAGAAAGGGTACATACGTCCAAGTGTTTCACCTTGGGGAGCACCAATAATACTCTTGTCAAAAAGAAGGATGGAACATTAAGGATATGTATTGAATTTCGACACCTAAATAAATCCACTGTGAAGAACATATATCCTCTACCCAGAATTGATGACCTCTTTGATAAACTAAGAGGGGAAAATATATTAAAGATAGACTTGAGATCAGGATACCATCAAGTAAGAATCAAAGAAGAAGACATAAATAAGACAACCTTCAGAACCAGGTATGGACATTATGAATTTGTAGTGGTTCCATTTGGATTGTCCAATGTACGAACTGTCTTTATGTTCTTAATGAATGACATATTCAAAAATTATTTGGATAAGTTTTTTATAGTATTCATGGATGACATACTTATCTATTTTAAGTCAGAGGAAGAGCATGAACATCACCTAAGATTGGTATTGCAAGTGTTGAGGGAACATCAGTTGTAGACTAAGCTTAGTAAGTGTTATTTCTACCAAGAACAAATCCATTACTTGGGGCACATTATTTCAGAACAAGGTATAGTAGCAGATCCAGAGAAGATTGAAGCCATTAGAGAATGGCCAACACACAAGAATGTTTCATAATTTAGATATTTTATGGGATTAGCTGGTTACTACAAAAGGTTTATAGTAGAGTTTTCTAAGATTGCTCATCCCATCACTTCTTTGCAAAAGAAGAGAATTAAATTTGAATGGAAAGTTGAGTGTGAAGAGAACTTTAATTTGTTGAAATAATTACTTACTAGTGCACCTATTTTAAAGATTTCTAACCCGAATGAAAGTTTTGTGGTATGTATAGATGCATGCAAGGAAGGAATTGGGGGAGTCCTTATGCAAAATGGACATGTCATTGGTTATGATTCCATAAATATTAAATAACATGAGAGTAACTATGCCACACATGAATTGGAACTTGCTACAATTGTTCACGCATTGAATATGTGGAGAAATTATCTCATGGGTGCTAGCGGTTAACCCCCCCCCCCCCCNACACCAGGGTTCATAATGTAGGAAGATCAATTAACTGTCTAAAAGTCAACTACTTCTATAAATACCCCAAACATACCCAAAACTCGTACAAGAAAAGCAAAGATGAGGGAGATCAGGTAATTATACCTCTACTCTGCGTTTGATGATGATCCCCTCGCGCTTGGAAGATTTGTTGATTGCACACCTCGTCCCAAGGTTTGCCTACATCCAAAGATTGACAAACAACAAATGACAAGCATGTTATTCCATATAAAAATTAGGGTTAGATGTTAGAACATAAACCAATAAAAGCATTCAATACACCATGATTTGGGACATGAAAAGTAATCATTTTATTAATAACTCAATGATTATACCTTTAAAATCAAATCCGACTACTGCTCCACGAGCCTGGTCTAGGCTCCTCTTCACCAAGCTCCAAGTGCACCTTTGTATGGTTTCTCCTCTCAACCTTCTGATATCTTCTTGGGAAGTGAATGGTTTATGATGGAGGAAGAAGGGCTAATGGGGAAAACGCAGAGGAAATTATCACAAAAGGGTTGCAATAACTTGGGCAAGGAGGGGATGTGAAATGGCCAGAGTTTCAATGTTCTTATGTCTAGATGTAAAATGAGACCCTAACACCTCCTTTTATATGGGAAAAGGATGGTTATTCAGTTGGGTGATGGCCTATCGGCGGTGGATTAGTTGGGAAACTACCCAATAGCCCATAATCGCAACGAATTCCTTGCAACTTTTTATTTTTTGCAACTTTTGAAATTATACGTGGGTTTTAGTGGTGTAGCATGCATATGTACGTGAGTTGTAGTGGTGCAACAAGCGTATGTACGTGGTAAGTAGTGGTGCAGGGTGCGTACATCTTCAAAAAAATGGTTTTTATAAGAGCAACTCAATAGTGCTTTAGCAAAAAATGAAAGTAAGAGGGTCAAAGGCTAGGTATGCATGTGTAGAGAAATTTAGGGTTATAAAAGATGCCCCCTAATGTGTGAGGTAATAAGAGCATGTGATGGAATAAATACATTACAAAATCTTCACCAATGTACGAAATGATTGAGCCCGAAACCAGATTTCGGGAGGTGCCATCTGCAAAATAACAATTGTCTCTCTGAGGCAAGCATACCCATGCTCGGGATGAAATAAATCATGGATTCCAATCAAATACACTGCAGATCCATGTCATATAACTATATAAAGTGTATCTGTGATAATACACAATGGATCTACATCTCAAAATCAAAGATATACAAGTAGAGTATTCATCTTCAAGAAGCCAATGAAACCTGATGGTTGGAGATGAGGTCTTCATATCTTGAGCAACATATTAAAGATCTTCAAAAATCGGGTAGGAGTACAATGTGAGTGTATGAATTCACTACCCGGAGGTCTTTGACGGCTTGTTGGGAAAAGACAAGAGGATCTCAATGATCAGGCAGAGAACTTTGCTTATTTTGAATCAAGACTTGACTGGACTTTCAGGATGGCCGAATTATGAGGTCAAGAGATAAACTGTAGAAAGGTTGACTCAGTTTGAGTGAAACTTCCCTTGTAAAAAAGCATGAAAGATGATCAGACTCAGTCAACATGACATTGACATAAGTTCATGATGCAGAAGACAAATCAAACTCTCCATGTGTTTGAAAGAGTAACCAAACGGATGAGGACACAGCTCTATGTTGCTAGAACATATTCCTAAGGTCATACTAGATCCCAATGCTTGACGAATAAACGAAAGGATGTGATTTGTCCAAGGGAGACTCATTATGCTGCCAAAAAAAATAATATATATTTCCCGTCCCCTCTTTTTGGGTTTTTTTATTTTTTTGTCTTTTTCAATTTTTTAAAGAGCTTGAAAAAGAATAAAATAATGCTATGTTACAAAGGAGAAACGAGTGTCGCAAGAAAGCATATTAGTTCCAAGTGAAAGGAACACACTAATGCTCAGAGAAAGGAGACATGTGTAGGAAAAGGACACTCGGGGAAAACTCCTCCATGGGTCAAGGTGTCAGGTTGTAGAGGCAAAGTGCTACAAGGCTTGCGTATAAGGCATGCTTCAAAGGCTCAGTTGAGAGCAACATGGAGCTGGAATTAGGCCATAGACGTAGAGATGCAAATTCAATTAGAAAGACACAATGAAACCCCCTTCAATGTATTTTTAATGAGCCCAGAGAAGGTAAGCTTGGTAATTTTTTCACTAGAGAGTCTGAAAAAACATAAAAGAAGACTCCAAGGAGTACCTTTTTTCGGAGATAGTCTAGTCAATTCAAAAAATGGGTAAACTAGCACTGAAAAGACATCTATTCAAAACCATTTTAATGAGTATGACAAAGACAACATCACTCGAGAATATTTTCAATTTTAAGGAGTCTGGAAAGAGCTTAACTATGGACTCACTGACTTTTTCTGAATTTAGTCTCCTTAGCCCGAAAAAGTATAAAATTTACTGAGGAGAACTCTCTTGGCGAGACCAATCTCCCTAGGCGTACTTTTTCATTCCATAATCCACAGGACATAAAAATGGGTAAACTCATGGTAGTATATGTTATTTTGGACCAATTTAACGAATGTGAAGGAACAAGGTCACTCGACGATCTTTTCAATTTTAGGGAGTATGAAAAGAGCTTAACTATGGACTCTGTGGGGGTTCCTTTTTCCTAATTAATCTCCAAGGCCCGAAAAAGGTGATAAACCAAAACCAAGAAGAATGTTCATTTTTCGTAAATTTAGTCCCTCAGGCCCGAAAAAGGGTTAAACTTACACCTGAGAATACTCTTCTAGCGAACCAAAGTTCCTAGAGTATACCTTTGTTCGTACAATTGACCATTCGAACCGAAAAAGGGGTAAACTACCATTGGACAAACGTGCCTTCAAATTTGAGTTTGGCGAGCATGAAGGGCAACAAGATCACTCGACAATATTTTCATGTTTAGAGAGTCTAAAAAGGGATTAAACAAGACTCCAGAAGGTTACTTTTCTCAGTGAATCCAGACAAGATCGAAAATCATAAATACAGTCTCATTGGATGTTGCTTTCGGATTTCAAAGCAAGCTTGAAAGACAACAAATTATGCTCATTTTGGGAGTCCCAAGGGTGAGGCCAAGAGTGATGGTACATCAGACGAATGAGGCTCAAACTCGTAATCATGACAATACTAACAAGGACTCCTGAGCCTATAGTTATTACAGACAGCATGGATGTCAAAATGCAACAAGAATCTATATAGGGCATCCATGTAAAGGTAGGCTCTACCACCTAATCACAACACTTATAAAAAAGTAATGACGATTCTGTGTCGCACTTCGTTGGAATCGATCCTATGGAAAAGCAGAAAAGACAATGAGATGCAAAAAGTGGAGGTGAAATCCTAACTTATATGCAAAATGTTGAAAAAATGAATTTTGACCAAAGGACCTTGAAAGTGACCCATCTCCCAAAAAGTCACCAAACCAAAGAAAAGTGTATCGTAACAACTCATAAGAAACTTGAGAACTGAATTAAATGATTTCCAAGCCAGAAAAAATGACAAAGGGGGCAAAAAAGTGGCAAAAATAACCAAAAAAGTCTATAAATAGAAGTTGACAGCTCATTTTCACCATTGCATTTTGAAAATTGACCAAAAAGGTAAAAAATCCCATTTTCTAAAGAAGTTGATTCTGGGAGCTTCATAGGATGAAACGAACTTCCACTCTAACCAAGTAAGTACAAACTCATCCCTCCTGCATTTCCATTCTTCCCTTTTGCATTTATTTTTGTTTTTGAGCGTGGCGCTCCTCTAAAAAGGGTGGCCCTGCATGTACGTCGGTTGTCCAAGGACAACCCATGTATGTATGCAGGTAGAAAATAGTCTATCAGCGTAGATATGCGACTGTTTCCAAAACAGCTCGCGTACACCCTCAAAAGCATGAAAAACATTAAACATGCAAGAGCTAACTTCCTTTTGAACTGCCATGGAACAGGATGTATGTCCACTAGAGGGAGAGGGAACATGGGGATATTGATATACTGGTCGATGAGGACCCTACTGCCATTTCCGCATTGAAACAATGTCGGTTGTGGAAGTTCTTCTGGTGTCTATTTATGAGGGCACAACCCAAGTTACTGAACACCCTGGTTGACTATTGGCATTCGGATGCAGAGGCATTCATGATAGAGGGGCAGTCATTGACTCCAATGACTGAGGACATATACTTCTTGACTGGCCTCTTGAGGAGAGGGGAACCCATCAATATACGCACATTTCCCCATGAGCCTTTCAACATCGAGAATTGCATCAGGATGTATTGTGAGGCCGACACTAAGAAGGTAGGTTCTCAAGTGCCCATTCACAAGATCACCAATTTTACACTGAGGGTGATCTTACTACTTATTGGGCAGATTACTGGATTCACATCACTTCACCAGGCTTCCTGGGTGCACAAGCATTATGTTATTCAGTACCAGGAGGCACATATCTATGACTGGAGTACGACCATGCTCACATTCATGAAGAGGTAGCTGACAGAGTGTCGAGAGCGTAGCAACAAGAACTTTGGGTTTTGCACCATCGTATGCTCGTTCTTCTTCGAGAGGGTTCCCAGTCTAAGTCCCAGAGAGACTGCACGGGGGCATGTGGCCTCCTTCCCAGCAGTATGTAGATGGGCAGCATTGATGCCACGACAGGGGCGAGGGAGGACCATAGAGGCCTTCGACGAAAAATTATTCGACTCGTGGGCACAACCGATTCTATCTATAGAGGAATACCCCTATGTTGGAATCAACTTCTCCAGAGATCCAGACATGCTCGTACCTACCGGAGAGGAGCGAGGAGAACTAGGTACAAGTTTTCAAAGTTATTTAATTTTTAATTGCTTTTATATATATCATTTGTATATGTATCGGAGTACTTACTTATTGTCTCTATTATGTATAGTTGTGGGACCAATGTGCCCGACAGATCTCATGAGGCCTCAACGACATCCTCGACCAGAGGCGGGACCTACAGCAACCGGTGGACCAGTAGTTGCAGGGGGACCTCCTGCTGGAGAGGCTGAGAGAGTATTGAGGCGTGTGGAGTGAAAAATCATCACTTTCACTCGGACAATTCCTATGGTTGAGATCGAGGATCTCCCACCTTCCATGTAGCCTCATGTAGTGGGGGTGCCATGAACTTGGGTCCATATTTTCCAGTGTTTTTCCAACGACGTCATTCACTACGGCAGGACCAATAGGCCTCGAGCTTAGATAGGCCAAACGATTATGTTTTGAGGGCACCTTTTGTATATTTTTAAGGGCATAAGCCCCGTGATGTATACCGAACCTTATTTTTTGAGGCATTCACGCCCACTTATGTACTCTGACATTTTGACACACACACACACACACACACACATATATATACATCTTTATTTATCTTATGGATCACTTTTTTTACAAATGTATGTACATGTGTATGTGTGTGCTTCTTTTTATGTGTGTGAAACATGCCAATCTAATACTTGATTAGCTAGAGTATCGGTTATTTGATTTAATCTCCTAGGAACATGGATATACATAATGTAATCAAAGTAACATTCTAAGAGATGTACCCTAAGAAAATGTCGGTGTAGAGTAGGATCATATACGCGGTAAACTCCATTTAACTGGGACACAACCATTTGAGCATCTAAGTAGACCCAGAGGTGAGAAATTCCATGCGACAAAGAGTCACGAAGAAACTCTATCACTATGTTGTACTTGGTGACATTGTTTGTGGCGTCATCTAGACATATACCTCTGGAAGATAGTAACTGGCCTCTAGGTGTGAACATCACCCAAGTTGCAGAAGCAAGCCTCTGAGTGTGTCAGCTAGCACCATCTACGAACCTAAATAACACCTCTGATTCACTTGACATCTGCCACAATAAAAAGGAATACATAAACAACTGCACACCCATAAAACGAAAAAGACAAAAATTGTATAAGAACTATACATATGTACAATAAGTCACCTAGGCGACCAATGTAAGACTAATACTTCTTGAGGTAGAGCCCATTTCTAGGCTCCGCCAAGGCATTTCCCTCAAAGTCAACTAGACAGTAAGCGTCCTTCTTTAAGACCTCTTTCATGATGAAAGGTTTGAACCACATGGGTTTGAACTTGCCTTCCCCCAGGGGATCCTTGTCTTGGTCATAGACTAGGACAAGATCGCCTTCAGAGAAAATCTGAGGACAAATAGACCGATCATATTGACACTTGACTCATTTCTTATGAGCCTCATTGGCTGAGGTTGCATCATGGAGTTGCTCATTGATCTGCTCGAGATATAATAGGCGTTCCTCAAGCGGTGAAGTGTCTGGCAGTAACTCCACTGCCAACTTTAAAGACGAGATCTGGCACTCAATAGACAAGACTACCTCCAGCCCATATACAAGTTGAAAAGGTGAGAATCTGGTGGCAGTCTTTACAAACATTTGGTAGGCCCATAATGTTGAGTACAACATCAAATGACAATTTGACTTGGTAGAATTGATCATTTGTTGAAGAATAGTCTTGAGAGACTTATTCATAGCTTCTACCTAACCATTCTCTTATGGGTAGTAGGGTGATGAATGTTCTTGCCTCAACCCAAGATTTGATGTTAACTCATACATTATTTTATTTTGGAAGTGACTTCCATGGTCAGTGACAATCTCCTTCGGGATGTCGAACCTTGCTACTATCTGGTTAAAAATGAAGAGAGTCATTTTTTCTCCATCATTTTTTAATGTTGGCATAGCCTTGACCCACTTTGTGAAGTATTCTACTGCTACGATGACATAACGATTCCCCCTAGATGAATCTGGGTGTCATGTAGTAAAATCAACCCCCCGCTTAGTGAAGGGACCAACAACGATGACAGGAAACATGGGAACAAGATGTGTCTGCATCTTCCGAGAGAAGATATGACACGGGTGGGACTTCTTGAATAACTCAACGCAATCTTTGATTAACGTAGGCCAACAGTAACCAGAATGTAGAATATTTTGGGTTGTTTCAAACCTATATAAATGACAACCACATGTTCCAATGTGGCAGTCATTCAGAGCGAGCTCTGCTTCCTCGTGTATAAGGCACCGATGAAGAATTCAATCTACACCTTGATGATACAAAGTGTCATCAAGTATGAGATAGTTTCGTGCCTGATGGTGAATTCATCGATGCTCATCGCGGGAAGCGGAAGTAGGGAAATTCAAAGTATGGAGATAGACTAGTATATCTCCATACCAGGGTTCCGAAGATGCGATCAAAAAAATATCTCCTTTGATGGGCGATTATTCGGGTGTGTCATCATTAGATTCAACCGGAAGTTCCGAAATAAGTTCCGCAAAGACCAACGACTTTTTGGATTTCGCAAAAACAAAATCCAAGTCAAATTCTTGGAGGATAACAATCCATCTACTGATATTTTCGCTAATGACCCGTCATGTCAACACGTATTGTAAGGGATTCACGATGACAATGACGGTGGTCTTGTGAAGAAGAATGTAATGACGGAACCGTTGGACAACATGCACTGCTTCCAAAGAAAGCTTCTCAACATGGGAATAGTTGAGTTCCGACCCAACCAGGCCTTGACTCAGGTAATAAATAACATGCTCCTCGAGAAGATTGTCCTCCTGAGCCAATACCATGTCGATGGTCGACTTTGCAGTGGCCAGGTAAAACAAGAAATATATGTTATAATCAAGAGGCTGGAGTAGAGGGGCAGACGTAAGGGCCTGTTTCAATGCTTCAAAAGAGAGTTGAGTAGCTTCATCCCAATAGAAAGGGACTCCTTTTTTCAATAAACTCATAAACCCTTTAGTGATCTCGACGTAGTTTGCGACAAAACGCCGAAGAAATTTTGCTTTCCCCTATAAGCTCTGAAGTTGGGGTATTGTGCATGGGGGAGGAAACTAAAATATCGCCTCAACCTTAAGAGGATCAACCAGGATCCCTATTGTTGAAACAATGAAACCTAAGAGAGGACCCGATGTCACGCAGAAACCGCATTTGTTACGATTCAAGTGAATCCGATAGTAGCAACATCGTTTCAATATTAGTCGGAAGTGTGTGGGATGACTAGATCTCTTGCAAGAGCATGATTATAGATCATCAAGATAAGCCTAGACTATATGTATAAGTTCATGGAAATAAAAATACATGGACTGCTGAAAAGTGGCTCTAGCATTCCTCAGGCCAAAAGGCATCTTACGATAAGTGAATGTGCCCCAAGGACAAATAAAAGTTGTTTTCTGTTGGTCTTCAGGTTTAATCTGAATTTGGTTATATCCCAAAACACCATCCATGAATTAAAATACCTCACATCATGTGCAGCCATCGACAATATGATCGATGAATGGGGTGGGAAAATTATCTTTCGGGCAGGCCTTGTTCAAGTCATGAAATTCCATGCACATGCGACTCGTACCCTATTTTCTGTTAACCAAAACAAGGTTTGACACCCATTTCGTCAACTGCGCGGGGTAGATAAAACCTGCTTTAAGAATTTTCTCTACTTCATCCTTAATTGTTGACACTTTCAAAGGATTCACCAGACGAATATTTTGTCGAACCGGCTTGGCATCAGGATAAGTTGTTATCTCATGTTTGACAATTCTTGGGTCTATGCCTGGCATTTCCTTGTAAGACCAAGCAAAAACGTCGTGGAATTCTTTAAACAACTCTTTATAAATTTGAATCTCTTCGGGGGAGCAATCTTCTCTAATGATAACATTCGCCACGACGCCAGGGGTTCTGGAGATGTCTATAGGGATTGTTTCACCGATACTTTCCATATTACCCTCGGCGTAAACTGTGTTCATAGCTAGAGGATTAAGAGGACAAGACTTATCTCCAGTCATAGTCAACACAAATTCACCTGCCTCTATTCTTCTTAACTATGGGAGGAATTAAGATCTGTGATGGAGATAATCCCAGGGTATGTCTAGACTAGCCAATGCCTCAAGAATGACCTCATATAAGGGCAATACCATATCTAAAGAATCTGTAGTGGCAAGGGAACCTTGAGCCTAGAGCATCTCAAGAACTTGATCTAACTCTTGTGTGGGAGTCGGATCGGGGTCGGCCAAATATTGTTGTATGCAACTTTTGTCGCAGACAAGGGCATGGGCATGAAAAAATTCCCTGTCCCTTCCATCAAGGCCAATGGGGAAGGAAGAGTCCACAGATCATGAACGTAAGTCATTCAAAACAACGTTATTTGAAAATTTTCAGCCCTAGGCTGGTCAGGGGCAGTCGATATAAGCTTGACATCACTAGAAGGAGGTGGGTAATCGAAATTACCCATCAACAATGGACACAAACCAACCCCTATGTTGACGGTGTCAGGTTGAGGGTTATCAATCATCGGGACCATGGATGCCCCCGATGAAGGGTCAGGATGGGAGAAGGAAAAATGATCAATGGTCACGATTCAGACTTAGTGTGGAAACAACAATAGCTGAAAAATTATAGCAACCACTGCATGCATTACATAGGTCCAACTCCTTCCTAAAAAAAGGTTGTAGTTGAGAGGCACATCGACCACTTCAACTTCAACGCACATAGTCTTCCCTCCTAACTGTACAGGGAAAGAAGGAATGATTCCATGTGGTCTAGACGAACGAACATTGAATGTTGTAAGAAATGTAGGTGACAGAGACAAAACGGGTTGGCCAATGGACTTCCAACACGCCAGCGACACCACGCAAGTCGAGGCACCCGCATCAACCACCGTGCGGAAGATATTATGAGTAAAATATTTCATGGTGTAAGCCACTACTATATGAAATGAAACTTGGTAAGGAAGATGAGGTTTCAAGTCGGTTGGATTGAGAACGATCACTCCTAAGTTACAAGTATCTACAGATCCCAAGGTGGATAACATGGCCTTTCTCTGTGAAGGGTAGCTTTGGAGGACTTCCAAAGTAGACATCGCGTAAGGGGTTTGTGCCAAATCCTCCACAACGGAGTAGTTCTGGGCAGCCCCCGCATTTGTATTATGTGAAGCTTTCTTGAACACACCTTTGGGGATGTGTATCATTGTTTTTCCCATCGTCTTCTCAATCTGGAGAGGAAATGGTGGGTTTGTGGCTTCTTTACCCTTTTCGACAGATTCTGGCATACCGTAATCTCGGGACCTGGTTTCTATATGAGCATCACCTTTCAACATATAAACATTCATGGATGAGGTATTATCGGTAGACGTGGGGGGTCCCTGACTGCCCCCTTCCGCACTCGAAGATGTTGAGCCTTTAGCCATTTTTTTCCCATGTGGAAATGGGTTTGTCAGCATAGTAGGTTGTTGTTGCACCAATAGCTTATGGGTGTTAGCAAGTCGAGGGAACAGGTGAGTCGGATGGTCCTTCATGCAAAGGTTACATAGATACTTTGACTTTCTCTTCTCTATTTTTCCCCCGCCAACATTTTTATTAGCCTTTTTGTCCCCTTCACTCTTCTTTTTTCGTTGTTTTTTCTTTCCTTCAGGCTGTTGGTTGGCCATCGGCTTCATCAAATACACGTTGTGTACGTTTGACGTTTGGGTAGGGGGAACAACCAAACCGAAGGTCTGGCTAGCCATCGTCTGTTGTATCGACAATTGTTGCAATTGATTTGACAAGAGATCGATGGACTTTCCTTATGTTGAGGCCACTATACCATCAACATGTGGTCTAGAATTTTGTTTGGCCTTATCAAGGATGGATCATGGCACATCTGGAAAGATCTCATGCAGTAAGCCAGACTGAGAGTAAATAAGTTCGAGTTGTTGCACTCTCATTATCGCCTCCTCCTCTGAAACAAGCCCGAAGTTGCAATGTCCTTGGATACAACTGGTACCAAAGACTTCAGGAAACACTCCAACAAGAAAGTTGGTGGGACCTGTACCTTAATCAAGATCTTCCAACGCTACCATTCTCGGATGTGATTGAAGATATGATCGACCTTAATCTGCTCAAAGTTGGCCAGCAATTTAGTGCCGACATCGTATCTCACGGGCAGCTGGAAATGATTTAGAAAAATGATCGCCAAGTCATTAAAGTAAGAATATCTTGAGCAGCTGAGCTCGATGTACCATTTCACAGCACCCCCAATAAGAGTGCGTTGAAACAAGCGCAGTTGTACAGAGTCATCTCATAGAGAGTTGGACAAGCACCATAAGTGGAAAGTTGTCACATGATCACTTAGGTCTTCGTCAGGCTTGCCTTGGAATTTTGGAATATCGGAGGGAAACTTAGTCTGCATGGGAGGTCAACGTGGATCATGACAAATCAGGCCATTAAGCGACCTCGACCAGTCTGGAAAATGTAGCTTTTCCAGAAACGGTAGTTTGGGTTGGGTACTATGTAGAGGAAAAAGGGGACCTAGAGTTTGACTGGCACCGGGTTTCTAGGAAAAGTTGGGTTATTGGCCAAGGTTCTGGTAGAAACCATGGCGTTGACCAGCATATGGAAACTATTTTTTCTAGGAAATCGTCGTCTAACTCCCATAGTTGGACGATGTTGGTTGAGAGGAGATTTCTCCCTGTGTTTTGTTCCAATAATTTTGGAAGGGGATGCCACCAACCGATTCGATGGGCATATGTATTGAGCCCTTCCCAGGGTTCTATTGACCATGGAAGGGGTTTCCCCTGACCAACATCCCTTGTGAGGGAATTGATCCCTGCCAAGGATTCCAAAGTCCTTGTGAGGAGAAAACTCTTGCACTTTCCCCCTATGTAGGAATAATACCCTACACAGGATTGTGTTGTCCAAACCTATGGTTTCCCCCAGCTGAGACGACAGCCGAAGAAAAGGCGTTATTACCAAATGTGTCGAACAAAGAGAATGACATGGATCCCACCGACGTAGTGTAAGATGAAGGTCCTAAGCCAGCTTCTCGAAACAAGTTGTAGTTAGCACTCGACACGATAGGTTGTTGGAAATCATTACTGAGTGAGGGGGACGGAGGAGGTATGTGACCCCCACCGTAAGGGATAGCATTAAAGGAGACTGAGGTGCCTCCGGTAGACCATTGCACGGGAGCGTTGGATCTCCATACCCCCAGAACCATGGTCTGTATGGTGGAGTAGGAAAGGACTGAGTTCGAATCAAAGTTGAGCATCCCATATGAGAATGGAAGGCTCGTTGCACTCTGCGTAAACGGAGTAGTGGTCGTTGCAGATGATGGTATCATACCACTTCCTGAGGTAGAGGGAATCGAGACCACTATGGTATAGATTGGCGAAGGTGGGTTGGGAGGCAAGATACCTCCTGCGGTAGTAGCCGAAGAGGGAGTATGAGGACTCTCGGATGAAGTAGCATCATTTTCTTCCATGGTTGCTTGTAAGACTATTTGGCACTCAACAGGTGTCACCTTAGGAGGGACAACTTGTACTAAGATTGGCGCTGACAAGTCAGTGATCGAAGGGTTGATTGGCCCGAGAGTTTCCACTCCAAGGTCAGAAATAGTAGGTTCCTCCATATTCGAGTAATCGCCTGTCGAAGCAGGCTCGGGCAAGGTTTTCTATGGCCCGGTCGCTTCGAATGACTCTTGTTGGTCAAGTCTTCGTCGTAATGGTGGTGGTGGTGGATCTAATGCAACCAGTGGTAGGCCCTGAAGCCTTCACTACTAGTGGAGCTGTTGATCTTCCACCTTGTGAAAATATCAATGACACAGTAAGGATTTAACTATCATTTAAAACCAAGCACACACTAGAAAAATTCGTATAGCTTAAATCAAGCAAACCACTATCTAGTTGGAAGAACAGTTACGCCAACCAACACTAGAGAAACTTACTGGTGCAAGTGAAAATCGAACACGGAAGCACCCTCCGGGTATAATATGCAAAGTGTGTGCCAATGTCTTCCCTAGGTACCGCGGTATACCCCCGTAGTCACCTGTGTAAGTCCCTATAAAACGGGCAACTAAGTTTCCAGCTCGCAAAAAGTCACCAGGCGGGTACAGTCGACAGTCGGGCAGATCGTAATGAGCAGGATAACAAGTATGAAACCTACTGAGGGTATCAAAAGCAAGTGGTATGGAAGACGACAATGGATCTTGAACGAATTCTAGGTCCATGAAGCTCTATAGGAAAATGCAGGCAATAGTATTCCCATGACAGATCCTCAATATGCATTCCCCACTATATTTAGTTTGAATCTGGAGGGGTTATATCCACTTCCTTTCCTCACGCAACCTTGTGTTTAGCCCCTATGTTAGACGGGGGTCCTAGATAAATTTCACGTCACTGGACTTTAACACTCCCTAGCTCTGACTCCAATTTTTGTTTAACGGCCTTGAAGATTTTCCTCTCCAACCTAATTCAAGGCCCTAACCCTAAAATAGTTAGTTGACCCTACAAACATAAAAGTCTAATTAATTTTAGGTTTAGCGTTCATTTTAATGGCTTAATTAACTCAAAGGATATGGCAATGAAACTATTGATGTTATGAGAGACTAAAAGATGAGAAAAAAATGAAACTCTGAAAGAAAAATTACTTCTAGTCGAAAGTAAAGATTTACAACTAACTCTTTGTAACCAACTTTTATGTAACTAACTTTTTTCAAGATCTTTAAAAAGAAGACCTAAAATGAAATTTCGCTTTACTACAAGCTACTTAAGTTTCAAACCATTAGTAAAGAACTTAAAAAATGAACTCTTTTTCCTTTGTAGTAAAATAACTAACTCCAACTACTTTACCAAACTTAAAATGAAAAATTTGTTTTTTTGAAAAATGATTCAAACATAAAAACTGAAATAAATCTTTTTTATATTTTTTCAAAGCAAACAAAAGGGGTAAAAAGAACAACAAGAGAAGATTGAAAAAGATCTTTGACCTACTACGAATCGTAGGGAATCACAAAAGAAACCAAACAGGCAGATCAATCACTCAAAGACTCGTTCAAAACCCTTTAAGAAGTAAACACACGAAACTTCAAAAAGACAAGTAAACTGAAATCTAACCCGAGCTATTGCTGTAAAAAAAGAGACTTTGAACTATATCAAGAAAATCTGAGAAGTATAAACCTTAATCAGGAGAGAGATTGATTTCCTCTTTAAAAAAAACAAAATCTTGAACCAGGTGCGCTATTGTTGTTTCAGCAGCCTGTGTATGTATGCAGGTTGTTTACTTAGCAGGACGTGTATGTATGCAGGTTGTCCCAAAGAACGATGCGTACACCTCTATACTTCCTCAAAAAATAAAGAAAACGGATAGTCTTATATGGCAAGGAGAACTGGTATGGCACCTGAAGGTGACCAGAATCCCTTAAAAGACTCAGAAGACTCAATAGAAACTCGCAAGGTAGAAAAACAAATCAGACAACCCGAAAATCCCCTAAAACCCTAAGGCTTCCCTAGTATGGTCGCCAATTTTACTAGCGGGAAAACCCACCTATGACTAAACTAGGGTTCAGAATGTAGGCAGATCAATTAACCATCTAAAATTCAACTACTTCTCTAACTACCCCAAACATACCCAAAACTCATACAAGAAAATCAAAGATGAGGGAGATCGGGTAACTATACCTCTACTCTACGTCCGGTGATGATCCCCTCGCGCTTGAAAGATTTTTTGACTACACGCCTCCTCCCAGGGCTGGCCTACATCCAAATATTGACCAAAAAAAAATGACAAGCATGTTATTCCATATACAAACTAGGGTTAGATGTTAGAACATAAACCAATAAAAGCATTCAATACACCATGATTTGGGACAGGAAAAGTAATTTTTTTATTAATAACTCAATGATTATACCTTTACAATCAAAGTCGGCTACTACTCCACGAACCTGGTCTGGGCTCCTCTTCACCAAGCTCCAAGTTCATATTTGTATGGATTCTCCTCTCAACCTTCTAATCTCTTCTTGGGAAGTGAATGGGTTATGATGGAGGAAGAAGGGCTAATGGGGAAAATGCAGAGGCAATTCTCACAAAAGGGATGCAATAACTTGGGAAAGGAGGGGATGTGAAATGGGAAAAGTTTCATTGTTCTTATGTCTATATGTAAAATGAGACCCCAACACCTCCTTTTGTATGGGAAAAGGATGGTTATTCAGTTGGGTGACAGGCTATAGGCAGTGGATTAGTTGGGAAACTACCCAATAGCTCGTAATCTCAACGAATTCCTTGCAACTTTTTATTTTTTACAACTTTTGCAAGTATACGTGGGTTGTAGTAGTGCAACATCCGTATGTACGTGAGTTGTAGTGGTGCAACAAGAGTATGTACCTGGGCAGTAGTGGTGCAGGGCGCATACATCTTCAAAAATTTGGTTTTTTAGAAGAGAAACTCCACAGTGCTTTGGAAAAAAATGCAAGTAAGAGGGCCAAAGCCCAGGTATGCATGTGTAGATAAATTTAGGGTTATAACAATGGGGAAGATATTTGAATTAAGAACAGACCATAGTCGTCTGAAATATCTTTTTGAACAACCAACTTTTCATTCCAGGAAAATGAGATGGATGGAATTTTTAAGTGAATATGATTTTGACATCAAGCATATCAAAGGAAAAGAAAATAAAGTTGTCGATGCACTTAGTAGAAGAGTACATCTCATGCATGCGACATCCATTAGTAAGCATCAATTGGATTTAAAGATAAAAAATTTAGATGTTGTTGTTACAGATAAACATTACCTACAGGAAAAATAAAGCGTACAACAAGAAAATGTACAACAGAAAATTAAAGAATATGGGATGAAGGAAGATGGATTACTTATGCATAAAAATAGAATTTATGTTCCTAGTCCCGGAGAACTTAGGAATTTGGTATTAGAAGAAATGCATAATGTT
>ML795247.1:218028-229848 GCA_009831015.1 Picea engelmannii
TAAGGAAGAATAAGTCAAATGTAAGAAGAACTAATAGAAGCTTCCTCTTCTAGAAGGATATTCCTCTAGATTGTTCTTTTGGATAGATAGATTTAGTATAAATAGAAGTAGAGGATAGGAGAAATATTGTCTTGGATATTATTTTAATAGATCTCTACTTTGTTGGAGGTTTCCGACTCAAAGAGGCAAGTGAACATTGCTATCGGTAATCAAAGTGTTCTTTTTGGTGTTATTATGGTATTGTTCTAGTTATATCATTGTTTCTTTGCCATTTCTAGCTAAAATAATTTTGTTCTGCATACTATTTTATATCTGGAATAATACAAGTGGTATTAGAGCACCTTCCTCGGCAGAAAATTGTGGGTTAAATTTTTTTCAGGGTAGAGACATATTCTGATGTCTTAAAGATACATAGATCTATCATTACGCACAAAAACCCATGGTGAGGGAGTCATACACACAGGAAAATACAAGCGGTACTTAAGCACACATCTGTTGGACACCCTTGTGACCCATGTTGGTACCCCTTTGAGTGGTAGTGTATCATACATCACCTATATATGGATCAACCTAGATCTCCTGAAGCCCTACATAGATAAACCGATCAGCCACCTGAGTGTTATAGTTCCACCGAGAACAACACTCGGGAATATACTCTCTTGTACATGGGTAGTCAAGTAGTACGACTAAGGGCACGGTCTAGCCTCCTTAGTTGGTTCCCTGAGATATCGGGCCGAGTACTACTATTGGACCCTACACGTATATCATAGAGATATAGCACAGGGAAAAACGATTCCAGTGATACCTATCATTTTTAACAAAAAAAAAATTGTGGACCTGACCCATCTCTGACACCTTTATTTGGCTTCTATCCCTTTGGATCCCCCTTTTCTCCCTGATCGTAGTGGTACCTATCATTTGAAACCCTTCTTCTCCATGGTACCACCCACCCCTCCAGACCCCTTTTGTTTCCCCTATACCATTTTCCTTCTCATTTGTTCAAATGACTACCACACAAGCCCAAGAACTCAATTCCTTGATTGTTGACACCCATCAGAACAAGGAACACATCAAGACTATCAGTTCCAACCTTAGTTCAATCAATTCAGCTATTGAGATCCTTAAGGAACAATGTTTCCACATCAAAGACCTCACTGACCTCAAAGCACAATTCCTGGGCTATTCCCAAAACCCTTCCTCTTCTGAAAAACCATCTTATTAGGATGACCATGACTCTTCCCATTACCAAGTTCCTCATACTACCCACTTTTCCCGAGACCTTTGTCCTCCCATAATTGAGGTGAACAAATTTGATGGATCAGATCCTACATGATGGGTCACCCAAATGGAACATTATTTCTCTTTGCATGGCATTACTGATGATTTAGACAAGCTTTATTATGGTGTCCTACATCTGGATCCGGAACAATGGAAATCGTGGAAATGGCGAAAAAAGGCACGCCAAGGGTATCTTGTTTGGACACAGTTTGTGGGCGAACTTTATGACCTCTTTGACTCTGACACCCACCATTTAGGCCATTTGACCAAGTTAAAGTAGTCTAGGACAATGAAAGACTTTATTGTTTCATTTGAGCACTTGGATTTCAGAATGGAGGGCAGGTCAGATACTTTCTTTAGGGAATGCTTTATCAGTGGCCTCAAAGATGAAATTTGTGCCCATGTTCTCATGGAATTCCCCCAAACTTGGTTGGAAGATATTAAATGAGCCAAGGAATCCAAACAGATTGTATCCTCCCAGACCCAAAAACCCTCCTTTCCTCCTCTCCCTAAACCCACCAATTTTTCCCCTCCTGCAACTCCCCTCAAGATCCAAAAATTAACCAGGGCTGAAATGGTTGAATGTCAACTCAAGGGTCTTTGTTATAATTGTGATGACAAATTTTTCCCGGGCACAAGTGTAAGGAACAAAATATTTTTATGGTTCTGACTGAGGATATTTATGAAGAAGACGTTGTTGTTCCACCTATGGAGGAACTACCGCCGCCATCTGACCTCACCCCACCCTCTAATCCACCAGATGTTGACCCGATGATTCCACTTAATGCCCTTAGTGGCTTCTCTTCTCCCCAGACTCTCAAATTAATTGGTTACATCAAAAATATGAAATTCATCATCCTTGTGGACAGTGGTAGCACCCATAACTTTATTCATCGCCACATTTCCCAAGAATTCAATTGTTACATCTGTGCCGTCAATAATTTTCAAATCATGATTGCCAATGGTGGTTCCATGAAATGTGGGGGATGATGTGAAAATGTGCGACTCCAAATTGGTCAGTATCACCTAAAATCCCATATGTTTGCTATAGACATGGGTGGTTTTGACATTGTTCTTGGTGTCGACTAGCTACGCACTCTAGGCCCAATTCTCATGGATTTTAAGGACTTAACCATGCAATTCCAATAGGAGGGACAACATTATACGTTCCAAGGTATCACATCAAGCTTCCCTAAGATCCTCAATTCCCATCACATGGAAAAGATACTCAAAAAAATTCATTCGAGAATTATATCCCAACTCCACTCCATTATGTTGTTGAGACACTTTTTATGCATCCCGGCCTCCAATCTATCATCTTCGACCACCAAGTTGTTTTTACCACTCCCAAAGAAATTCCCCCTTCCCGTGGAGTCCATGATCATTACATCCCTCTCATCCTGGGCAGTCTGCCTCCCAATGTTCAACCTTATCATCATCCCTTTTCCCAGAAGAATGAAATTGAGAAAATTTCTCAGGAATTACTAGAAGCCGGTGTTATCTGTCCCAATACTAGCCCCTATTCTTCCCGTATGGTCATGGTACTCAAGAAAGAAGGTACTTGGTGCATGTGTCCTGATTTCCGTGCCCTCAAAAAAATCACAATAAAAGACAAATTCCTCATTAATGTCATTGATAACCTCTTGGATGAATTGAGTGGTGCTCAATACTTCACCAAATTGGATCTATGTTTTGGCTACCACCATATCCATATGAAAGAAGAAGACATTCCCAAGACCACATTTTTCACTCATGAGGGTTATTATGAATTTTTGGTAATGCCCTTTGGATTTTGTAATGCTCCTTACACTTTCCAAAGTCTTATGAATCATGTCTTTCGTCCTTTTCTTTTTTTTATTTGATGATATTCTCATCTATAGTAAAACTTGGCCATCCCATCTCTCCCATGTGAATCAAGTTCTCCATCTACTCTCTAAGCACTAACTTTTCCTCAAACAATATAAATATTCCTTTGGTGCATTAGAAGTGGAATACATAGGTCATATTGTCGGCAAGGATGGTGTCCGAGTGTATCCTAAGAAAATTGAATCTATGCAATATTGGCCTCACCCTAAAACTCTTAGGAGCTTGTGTGGTTTTCTGGGTTTAATGAGATATTATAAGAAGTTTGTTCGGAATTATGGAAAGATTGCAACTCCTCTCACTTCCCTCCTTAAAAATAATGCTTTCACTTGGACTTCAATTACGGATCATGCCTTCCAAGCCTTAAAAGATGATATGTGCTCGACCCCTATCCTAGCCCTCCCAAACTTCATAAAGACATTCGTATTGGAATGTGATGCTTCCGAGAAAGGAATTGGAGTTGTCCTCATGCAAGATGGTTGGCCCTTGGCCTTCACTAACAAACAAATTTCAGAGCGACATTTGGGCCAATCCATTTATGAAAAGAAAATGTTATTTATTATGCATGTTTTGGATCTCTGGTGTCCTTATTTATTGGGTCAACTATTCCAAATCAAAACTGATCATCAGAGTCTCAAGTATTTCCTAGAACAACAAACTTCATCCCCGACGCAGAAAAAATGGGTGACTAAGCTATTTGACTATGATTATGAGATCATTTACAAGAAGGGAAAGGAAAATGTAGTGGTCGATGCTCTTTCCCGAAAATATGAAGAAGACGGGTCCATTTTCTCCCTCTCCTTCATTGTACCAGATTGCCTGCAAGACACAAAAATTTCTAGCTTGCTCCACCAATTGCAACACAAATCTTCAGTTTCTTCAGGGTACCCTTGGTATAATTAAGAGTTTCGCTACAAATTTTGTTTGTATTATGCAAGCAATACCAACTTAAATCCATATTGCTTTTTGAAATTCATGCCTCAGCCACAACTGGGCATTCAGGGCTTACCAAAACCTATGAAAGGGCCAAACATTTTTTTTGGGGGGGGGGTGATCCGGATTTATGTAGGAACACAATGAAATACAGAAATACACATAAACATAGAGATGCAGCAGAAATAAGACTTCATTTCATTAATAACAAATCACTGAAATATGCTTACAGACAGAATGGAAATAAACTAGCTAGGGCGTTGGTAGCTTATCTCTGAGAAGAGATGTGGTTGCTACTCGCATCCATGAGAAGATGATTACCATGAGGCTCTAAAGGCCCTTTTACAATAAACGAGAATGCCAAAAGTCCTAGACATCCAAAAACCTAACCCTGGGAGATGAAGCGCCAAAAGTCATGTGGGCCCCATTTGGGTACATCAACTTCCCGAGGTCGTAACTTTTGCATATGATCTTCGTTTTAGGCGTATGATAGCCCATTGGAAAGATCTATTCGAGGAATACAACATTTGCACAAAATTTCAAGATGAGATTTTGCAATCGCAACATACCCCAAAAAATGTCGTTTAGGGCCTCAAAACGACTCCAGAAGGTCAGGACCCGAAAAACTGCTAAAAATAGTAAACTGTGCGAAAACTAAAAAACTGAAAGAAGCAATGGTGGGGGTCCAAGTGGAATAGGTGGGTGGCCACCAATATCCACCTGGATCATTCCAAATCAAAACTGATCATCAAAGTCTCAAGTATTTCCTAGAACAACAAATTTCATCCCCGACGCAGAAAAAATGGGTGACTAAGCTATTTGACTATGATTATGAGATCATTTACAAGAAGGGAAAGGAAAATGTAGTGGTCGATGCTCTTTCCCGAAAATATGAAGAAGACGGGTCCATTTTCTCTCTCTCCTTCATTGTACTAGATTGCCTGCAAGACCCAAAAATTTCTAGCTTGCTCCACCAATTGCAACACAAATCTTCAGTTTCTTCAGGGTACTCTTGGTATAATTAAGAGCTTCGCTACAAAGTTTCTTTGTATTATGCAAGAAATACCAACTTAAATCCATAGTCCTTTTTGAAATTCATGCCTCACCCACAACTGGGCATTCAGGGCTTACCAAAACCTATGAACGGGTCAAACATTTTTTTTTGGGGGGGGAGGGTATGAAACAGGACATCCGCACCTTTTTGGATGAATGTGAGGTATGTCAATGCAACAATGAAGAAAATGTCAAAGTTTGGGCACACTCCAACCGCTTCCAATTCCCCCTACTATTTGGCATATATTTCTATGGATTTGATTGTAGGCTTGCCTAAATCAGGCAATAAGTCAATTATCATGGTGGTCGTAGATAGTATCTCCAAATGTGTTCATTTTTTTTCTCTTCAACACCCATTCACATCTACCACATTGGCTCAAATATTCATGGATAATATCTTCAAGCTTCATGGGATGCCTGATTCTATCGTCTCTGATAGAGACCCCACTTTCACTAGTAATTTTTGGCAAGAATTGTTGAAGCTACAGGGTACCCAATAGCATATCAACACTGCCTATCACCCCCAAACGGATGGCCATACTGAAATTGTCAACAAGTGTTGGGAAACATATTTGAGGTGTTTTTCATCTAAGAGAAAAAATAAGTGGGCTCAATGGTTAATCTTAGATGAGTGGTGGTACAACACATTTTACCATACAACTACTCACATGACTCCTTTTGAAGAAGTCTATGGCCAAAATCCGCCATCGGTTCTCTCCTATATTCCAAGGGTCTCGAAGGTTCAGGAGGTTGAAAAATATCTTACAGTCCGCGAGGCCATTCTTCATGCCCTCAAAGATAGTTTAGTCATAGATCAGAATCGCACGAAGCAACAAGTAGATCAAGGTTTTTTCGAACTCCATTTTGTTGAAGGGGACCGGATATTTCTTTGACTACAACATTATAAGCAGACTTCACCCAAAGCTCAACATTGTCAGAAACTTGCGCCCAAATTTTATGGTCCTTATACAATGCTCAAGAGTGTGGGATTGGTGGCCTATAATTTAGCTCTACCCAGTTAGTCGAAGCTCCATCATGTTTTTTATGTTTCTTTCTTAAAGAAGGTGAGTGGAACTAAGTGCCAAACTCAAACTAGTCTCCCTGAGTTGGATGAAGAAGGTTCCATATGATTGTAGCCACAAGTAGTATTGGCCCAGAGAGAGTGTCATCTACGTCAGTGCACCATCCAATGGAAATATATACCTCCAAAAGATGCTACCTGGGAGCCGACCACCATTCTATAACAATTCCCTCATCTGAATCCTTGAGGACAAGGTTGTTCTTCAAGGGAGATGGCATGTTAGGGACCTAACCTCCCTAACCCCTCATGTAGGTAGAATAATATAATTCCATGTAACAAAGGTCAATATTAATAAGGCCTAGCAATAAGAAAGAATAAGTCAAATGCAAGAATACCTAATAGAGGCTTCCTCTTCTAGAAGGATCTTTCTCTAAATTGTTCTTTTGGATAGATAGATTTAGTATAAATAGAAGTAGAGGGTAGGAGAAATCTTTTCTTGGATATTATTGTCATAAAGTTTTTCTCTGTTGAAGGTTGCCCCCTCGAAGAGGCATTGCTATCAGTAATCAAAGTTCTCTTTCTGGTGTTATTTTGGTATTATTCTGGTATTTTTCTAGTTATATCATTGTTTCTCTGCCATTTCTAGCTAAAATATTCATGTTCTACATACTATTTTGTATCTGGAATACTACACTGAGAGTCCCAGCATGGAGATTTTTGACCAAATGCACTGGATCCCTAGAAGGAGGTGGACAACCTGAGGGACTGTGTGGCAGAGAAGGGGGTCCATTCTTTTGGGTTTTGCAGGCTGGGTAGAAGAGAGCAGGTGTACTTTGGATTGTTGTGTGTGATGAGAAGCCTATGAGATATTGAGTGTTGACTGGTTTGGGAAGTTGAGTGACACCCTGGAACTGTCTTTGTGGATTCATAGCCCTAGCTCAAGGGTGACATTGTTGTTGAGACTTGGAACAACAATGTCTATGGTTGGGTGGTACTTCCTTGGTCTGTAGCTAGTTGGTGATTCATTTCATTAAATATAAGTGCTCTCTGTCATGGTTTCATTTACCTGTATATTCCATTGTGTATTTATTATCTATGAAATTTGTATCTATAATATGCATGTTTGTTGGTTATTGTTGTGCATGACATATTGTTCATTTCTTTTATGTTGTAGCATGAATCTTGATCTCTGCATGTGAATATTTCATGCATATTTTTTAATTAAAAATTTATCAGAAATTGAAATTAATTCAAAGGCGAGCTTGAAGTAACGTGCTCGACCTATGGTGATCCAGGTGAATATTGGTGGCCACCCACCTATTCCAACTGGCTCCTCATGATCGTTTTTTATTCAACATGACTCTATGTACTGCTTTATAATTGTGATTTCTACACTTCTGGGGCTATCTAAAGCCTCACACATTCTCCAGGTGGACAAGGGTGGCCTCTCACCTAATCGAACTAGCTTATTTTGTATGTTTTTATGTCAGCACATCTTGTTGTACTTCCAGGGCTATTTTGGGCCCCTAAACATTTTTTTTTGACTCGCCACAGTCAGACTATCGACAGAGTCAAAGTCTAATGACGGAATGTATATCTCTTTGAAATATTTCCAACGGGCTATCACATGCCTAAAACAGAGGTCGTATGCAAAAGTTGTGACCATAGGAAGTTGGGGTACCAAATTACACCAACTTACCCATAGGGCCCACATGACTTTTGGCATTTCACCTTCTAGGGTTAGGTTTTTGGATGTCTAGGGTTTTGGAATTCATGAGTAATATGAAAAGGGCCTCTGGATCCTCATTGTAATCCATTCTTCTCAAATGTATGCACGTAGAAGTCACATCTCTTCTCAGAGATAACTACCACCATTCGAGCAAGTTTCAGTTCTGCAGTTTTACAATTTCAACCTATTCATTATTTAATAGAAGATATTGTTCATTGGATATTTGTGTTATTCTTCCTATCTCTGTGTTTATTGTATTCAGTCTGTTAATCAGATCGTTCCGCTCCTAAATTCATATCAGTTGTATCAAAACGATCTCCTCTTCATTTATTTTTCTTTGTGCATGTCCCCGACAAGGTCTAGGTACAAGAAGTTGGGACTCGAACCCATCGAGCCATTACCAGATCGGTCGCATTGAGCCCGAAAACAACCCATGGGAGATGAAAATAAATATGATGGAGTAGGATATCCTATTAAAAAATTGCTCGAGGAATCCCTCACGTGAAAAAGGAACGAAATGATGGACAACTTCGTGTAGATCCTTCGACGGTTGCCCACGGGAGAAGCATCTTCATCAAACGGCCATGCAACCCCCTTCAAGGTACATGTAAATTTTGATATTCCATTATTTGAAGGATTGATAGATTTGGATGCTATAGATAAATGGTTGAATCTGCTCCAAGGATATTTTTTCGGTCCACAATTTTTTCGATAGGGAAAAGATCACTTTTGCACTCTTCAAGGTCATTCCCCATGTTAAATACTGGTGGGATACTTACTCTGAGCAAAGGTTCGTGGAGGAATCTACAATTGTTTTGGTGGCTCCTACATGGGATTCCTTTTAGGATTCCATTAAAGAACAATACTACCCTGTTGGAAGCTATGTGGACCAATACACTAGATGGAATACCCTACGCCAAGAAGGGGACCAAACAATACCAGACTTCACCAACATTTTCCATACCCTACACACCAAATTGGGTATCAAAGATTATGAGCGTCATCTGGTGCTCAAATACCATAGTTGTTTGCATAGATACATCCAAATAGAAATGGAGTTCTTGGACATCGCCTCATTAGGCATAGCTTATAGATACGTTGTCAAGGTCGAGCATAAATTTAAGCAGAAACGACGAGAGTTTGGATCTACAAACTCCTCACAGCCGAAGCAGGGAAAAGGAAACCCCAACCCATACAGCAAGGGACCAAGTCAAGATGTCCGCTCTTAGGACAACTCGTCCAAGCCACAACACAAGAAGGGAAATGAGAAGATGAAGAAGGACACTGAAAAATGGTGTGAGTACCATAAAAGTCCTTGGCACAACAGTGACGAATGTCGCTCCAAGAAGTCCCTCGTGGTCGAGCTGAAGGCTTCCGATTCAGAGGCCAATTCTGATTCTGAGTCAAATCCTGAAGGAGGGAAGCAAATTATCGATGTTGAACCCAATGCCACGGTCTCTACCACCAAAGTCCAGCCAAGCGAACGATAAGAACCAGAGGAAGGGGAACGCCTCTTTCACTCGCAGATGTGGGTCAAGGGGGCTCTGATTCCTTGCATTTTCGACAACAGTAGTCAGAAGAACCTGATTTTAGCAGAGGTTGTCAAGTGGTTGAACCTACCAACAACACCGCAGCCACAACCCTACACCATCGGTTGGCTTCATCAAGAAAGAGATCTATGTGTCAACCAACAGTGGCGTCTTCCCTACGGCATCAATCCTTTCAAAGATGAGGTACTGTGTGATATTTCTCCCCTTGAATTTTATGATGTTCTTTTAGGACAACCATATTTGTGGAAGCGTCATGTTGTGTATGACTCTAGACCCAACAATGTTATTATTTCTTTGGGTAGGAAAGTGTACATGATCCCAGAGCTGGCACCGCCTACTGTTGTTTCTTTAATATCTACTAAGCAATGCAACAAGGTCATCTCACATACTAGGAAGTTCATCTTCTTTGTGATCCGTTCTCACAGTAAGCAGAAGGTCGCCGCCACATATGTGGCCTCTACACAATGCCTCTCTTTACAACAGAAGCAGGTGGACGGGATCATGGAAGAATACAAAGACATCATTGTCTCACCTACAGGGGTACTGACACACTGCCAAGTCATGCATCCCATTGATCTAACCCCCTGATCCGAAATCAGATCCAGAAGCTTGACAGGGCTTGAAAAATGCTCAAAAATGAAAGTACTCAGAATGTGACGAAACCTATGCCATTGCGTTCGTCTCATCTTCCTGATTCTGGTGGTATATTTACTTTGTCAAACGGACTCCGTATGGAGAAGATATCGCGTTCTGTCCGAAAAGCCAAACAGGTAAAAAAAAGGGATGACTGTACAGTCCGTACAGTCCACGTGTCATGCTGACTGTGCAGACCGTACAGTCTATACAACCGATGTGGCAATTCTGGACGGCGACACGTGGAAACTCCAGGAGGCAACACGTGTCAGGCAGTTTTGGACGTACGAACAGCCAGTTGGGCCAATCCATAGGTGACACGTGTCACCACTGTAAGGGTGACACGTGGCACGGGTGACGTCAGCAGGTGACGTGGCAGGCTAACAGGGAAGTACGACAGATGACGTGGCAAGGCGACATGACAGTACGACAGATGATGTGGCATGCGCGTGGGCCAATTAGTGATTGACGCATGTCAATTTGTGGTTGGTGGTTAAGGTGCCACGTGGCCTAGTCGTGGGCTGCCACGTGGCACCCCATGATTGGTTCGTGGTTACATATAAAAGTTGTATGGGTTGCATGGGAGTCGAACCAGCGACCTCCCGATCGGGCAGTGGACTGGCAGGGCTTGGCTAACCGCCCACCCCCATGGTGGTGCTTGTTATACAAACGACGTGAATTGTATTTGTTTTCGTTTTAATGTTTAACCGATGGAGAAAAGGGCCGGGACTTAGCCCCAGCCCTCGATGCAAACACCATACAACGTGACCATTCCATGGAACCAGGGCGCGGAGGTTTGAAACTTGCGTAGGAATGGTATGGGTGGAGTAAGCCCCGGAACCCGGGTAGTTACCACAGGACCGGGTTCTACCACCATTTGGGGCGATGTTACAGCAGTTAGACCAACGGTCGTATGGTTGCGCCAACATAACCAGGTGTCAACGCAGGACAAGGGCCAGCGCTTAGCCCTTTGGGGCGCTTGGCCATATTAAGCCATGTGACCCTAATAAGGGGGTGCACGCATGGATAAAGGGGCCTAATGCCATATTATAGTTACAATTTGGGTTTTATGCCATAGTTTTGGGTTTTTTAATTGTAATTAAGCCTATTTTTAATGGGTTTTCTCCATTTTTGGGAGATATTGGGCATTTTTTGGAGCCTAAATTTTGGGAGGAAGTTGGAGATGAGTAACCAACTTCCCAGCTATATAAACCAGGCCTGTTTGAGGCCATAGGGGGCATTCAGAGCAGAATTATGCTAAGGAGAAGCCAAGCCAAAGCCATTTTGAGGCAGAGAAGCTTTTGAGGACGAGACGTTGTCGGACCATTTCTGGGAGCTTCGGACGTCCGTTTTGCATGTCGTTTTCTTTACAGGGTTCTAGAGATCTGGACGAACATGACCAGATCAGTCTTGTAGCCATTTGGCATTGCAGTGATGTACTTTTGAGCTTTTGAGCATAAATAAAGAAGCCTCCCCCACAGAGAAAAAGGCCCGGAGACGTAGGCAAAGTTGTGTCGAACTCCGTTATCAATCTGCGTGTTATGGTTTGCTGTCTATTATTCATTTCAGATCTGCATATATGTATATGGCTGTCATAATTCCTCTTTTTTCCTCATTCTTCACTAATTTTTCTCAAAATGGTTAATTAACGCATGCAAAATTAAAACTCAACCATAAGTCATTAAAAGATCCTACGGATCAAGTGGTATCAGAGCTAGTTGACGTTTGGATTTGAGTTTTTCATGTTAACCAGGGAAAAG
>ML795247.1:232555-251811 GCA_009831015.1 Picea engelmannii
GCGCGGATAAAGGGGCCTAATGCCATATTATAGTTACAATTTGGGTTTTATGCCATATTTTGGGTTTTTTAATTGTAATTAAGCCTATTTTTAATGGTTTTTCTCCATTTTTGGGAGAGATTGGGCATTTTTTGGAGCCTAAGTTTTGGGAGGAAGTTGGAGATGAGTAACCAACTTCCCAGCTATATAACCCAGGCCTGTTTGAGGCCATAGGGGGCATTCAGAGCATAATTATGCTGAGGAGAAGCCAAGCCAAAGCCATTTTGAGGCAGAGAAGCTTTTGAGGAGGAGACACTGTCGAACCATTTTTGGGAGCTTCGGACGTTCGTTTTGCGTGTCGTTTTCTTTGCATGGTTCTAGAGATCTGGACGAACATGACCAGATCAGTCTTGTAGCCATTTGGCATTGCAGCGATGTACTTTTGAGCTTTTGAGCAGAAATGAAGAAGCCTCCCCCACAGAGAAAAAGGCCCAGAGACGTAGGCAAAGTTGTGCTGAACTCCGTTATCAATCTGCGTGTTATGGTTTGTTGTCTATTATTCATTTCAAATCTGCATATATGTATATGGCTGTCATAATTCCTCTTCTTTCCTCATTCTTCACTAAGTTTTCTCAAAATGGTTAATTAACGCATGCAAAATTAAAACTCAACCATAAGTCATTAAAAGATCCTACGGATCACCCCCAACACATCTCTACCTAATGGATCAGTCTATCGGTGCTCACTGATGGAGACTGATGAAATCAGGCATCAAATCCAAGAGATTATTTAAAAGGGGCACATCATACCTATCTCCTTCCCTTGCGGCAGCCTAATTGTACTAGTGCAGAAGAAGGACGGGACTTGGCGACTCTGCATTGATTACAAATCCTTAAACAAAATCGCATTCAGGAACTGTTACCCCATTCCCAGGATTGATGACCTTCTTGACCAACTCAAGGGGGAAAAGTTCTTCAGAAATATTGACTTGAATTCTGGCTACCACCAGATTCCCATCGAACCAACTGATGTCTAGAAGACAACCTTCAAGTCTAAAGAAGGTCTCTATGAAGGGCTAGTCATGCCCTTTGGCTTAAAAAATGCACCAGCCACTTTCATGAGGTCGATGGACGATTTCTTGAGACCCTTCACCAACTCCTTTGTGGTGGTATATTTGGATGACATCCTCATTTTCAGCAGAACATGGGAGGAGCACATGCAGCACATTCAACAGGTTTTGAGCACTCTGCGACAGTACAAGTTTTATGCAAACTTGGAAAAATTCTCTTTTGGCATGAACAAGGTCCAATACCTGGGCTACATTGTTGATGAGCATGGGGTACATGTTGATCCAGCTAAGATCCAATTCATCTATGACTGGCCAGCCCCGACCACACTAACCGAGCTTCGGAGCTTCTTGGGACTAGCCAATGTTTACTGACGGTTCATGTTGGGATTCTCCCATATTGCATGGGCCCTCAGCCAGGTGACCAAGGGTAGTGGTAGGGCCAAGTTCATGTGGGGGAAGGATCAACAATGAGCATTCAAAGATCTGAAACATCGTTTGTGCTCAACTCCAGTACTCTCCTTTCCCGATATGCAATAACCATTGGAGATTGAGACTAATGCATCTGACTATGCTATGGGCATAGTCCTCACTCAACACGGTCATCCAGTGACATACCATAGTGATACACTCTCTGATATTTTCTAAAAATACCCCACCTATGACAAGGAAATGTATTCCATTGTACAAGCCTATCGTTAATGAAAAAATTACATTATGGGGACAGAGACAATCATAAACACTAATCACAAGCCTCTGCAGTTCATACAAACATAGGAAATTATAGAACGACCGCCATCAGAAGTGGTCCACCTACCTGCAGTAGTTCCATATCAACATCAAGTATAAGACAGGTATCTCCAATCGTGTCGTTGACTTCCTCAGTCAGCGTCATGTGGCCACACTCACCACTATGCTCCATTCCTGTGGACATGAAACATCAAAATGGCCCCAACTTTACCAGCAAGATCTGGACTTCACCATGACATATCAACTCTTGGGCACAGGCACCACTGTCACTGATTTTCGCATTGAGGAAGAACTCTAATGCCACCTGGGCCATCTCTTTGTTCCTACAAGAAAGCGTGCAAAGTTGATTTGGGAATCCAACTACACTCGGGTGGTAGGACATTTTGGCGTAAAGAAAACTATGGTCATTCTTCAGAAACATTTTTATTGCCCCAAACTTCAACAGGACATCATCAAGTATATCAGATCTTTCACTGCCTACGTCATTTCCAAGCTAGCCATCAATGGAAAAATTACATTATGGGGATAGAGACAATTATGGGGACGCATGTGAGTTCTACACTTCTAGGGCTGTCTGAAGCCTCACACATTCTCCAAGTGGATATGGTTGGCCTCTTGCCTAATCCAGATGGCTTATTGTGTATATTTTCATGTCAACACATCTTGTTGTACTTCCAGGGTTGTTTTGGGCCCCTAAACGTTATTGTTTTTACTCACCACATTCAGATTGTAGACAAAGTCAAAGTCTAATGATGGAATGTGTAGTTCTCTTAAAGACCTTTCCAACGGGCTATCACGCGCCTAAAACAGAGGTCGTATGAAAAAGTTATGACCCTAGGAAGTTGGGGTACCAAATTACACCAACTTACCCATAGGGCCCACATGACTTTTGGCATTTCACCTTCTAGGGATAGGTTTTTGGATGTCTAGGGTTTTGGCATTCATGAGTAATATGAAAAAGGCCTCTGAAGCCTCATTGTAATCAATTATGCTCAGACGGATGTGTGTAGCAGCGACATCTCTTCTCAGAGATAGCTACCACCATTTGAGCAAGTTTCAGCTCTGCAGTTTTTACAATTTCAACCTATTCATTATTTAATAGAAGATATTGTTCACTGGATATTTTTGTTATTCTTCCTATCTCTGTGTTTATTGTATTCAGTCTATTAATCAGTTCGTTCCACTCCTAAATCCAGATCATATGGGTGGTTGGGTACATTAAATCTTCTGACAACAATTTGTCTTGAGTCCTAAAACGAGTGGAATGACATCCTCTTCAAGATTCAACTCAATGTAGATTGCTCCATATTTGGGAGGTCTATCACCACACAAGGGCAAGGTCATTTAGATGCATGGTAGAGAACCACACTCATTTTTCTTCTCATATGTCTGCATGGTTTAGAAAATATGTTGTCATTCTTTTGATCAAATCATCGAAGATGGTTGTAAGGATGTGTGAAAAATACATAGTATCTCTGACATAGTCGCCTACTATTGTCATCATTGTACCGACCAATATTTGTAGTTAGTGGCATACTCCATGATGTCTTTCGAGGGTGATATCTTATGAACACCATAATAATGGTTGTTCGAACCATTGCTTATAGTTGACGGCAAACTCCATGATGTCTTTTAAAGGTGATTCCTTGTAGGTACCATAGTAATGGTTATTCCAAAAATTGCTTGTAGTTGGGGATGGACTACACAATGTGTTATGAGAATTGATCCCTTTTGGGCACCATGGTAATCAATGTTACAACTATTGTTTCCAACCATTGTGTTTCAAGAAGTCACCTTTTTGGGTGCCATAGTAATGATTGTTCCAACCATCATTTGGAGTTGGGGATAGAGTCCACAATGTGTTCCAAAAGGTGATCCTTCTTGGACACCATAATAATCATTATTCCACTATTTCTAATAAAAAGCAAACTCCATGGGGTGTGGGTGCTTTGGAAGGCATCCATTTTGGATGCCATGGTAATATTGAACCTTATTCATGAGGCTAAACGTTATTCAACCAATGAGAAGACAAAGAAAAGAAAAGTACTAACAAGACACCTCAAAGAAAGAAAACTAATATTTCAAAGATGTAAGAATCACAATCTACTCAGAACAAAATCAATCTTCAAAAGAGTGTAGACCTTCATAAGGTTCAGCCACTAAAAGTATTCACTAGTTCATCTTTGCACTTGCATCACACCTTTCAAAAAGTTCAGCCACTAAAAGTATTCACTAGTTCATCTTTGCACTTGCATCACACCTTCAAAAACCTTTGTACAAGTTGATTTTTTTTTATTTTTTATTTTTATTTTTGTCTACATCCACCACCATTTCTTTAAATAATGGTAAATAATTTGGTTTTCAAGATAGGTAGAACTATTTGATAATTTGACTTTAGATTTCAAACCTACACCCCTAAGATAAGGACACTGCAACTATTCTACAGGTGAAGATTACGATGTGGAGTCATTTGGCCTTTTCCTGAACATTTTCCCCTATAGGGTGACATTTCCCATAAGAACATGCCCATGTTGCATGCGTACAAATATCTATTTGAAATTGAAATGCTTGACGCATGTTATTGATGCATGTTATTGAAGAAAACAAATAAATAGATCATGGCTACCTGGAAGCACCGACCTGTGATTTATTAAAGTACTGTACAACGACTTTGCCTGCATCAATCTGCGTTTACTCAACATGCGTGCATCTCCTTCCTTCCCGAGAGTATTGGAGTATGTAGCGGGCACCGATTAACACGCCCACTTTCCCGTTAAAATTTGACTCTCTCGGATATACGCCCATTTAAATTAAAATAAAAATTAAAACAAAAAATAGAACATATTTGATTGACTGCTGGTTTGCTTTGAGGTTTCAACTTTTGATTTTTTGTTTTTTGGATTACAAGCAATCTTAGGAAGCATCTTGTTCATTCAGTGAAAAATTATTTTAGATTAAAAGAAATTAGAGAAAAAAATTTCAAACTTGAGAGATTTGATCTCTTAAAACATGATAGATCTAATGTTAAGATGAATATATCCTAGTTTAAGTATCGGCCAATGGTGAAGGAGAACTATGAGCAAGGTAGAGTGCCAACTTCTTTCAAATTATATCTTTGGGATGTCACTTCACATGAAGTTTAGCTCCATAAACCTCAAATGTTAAGCACAAAAGGAATTACATGTCTCCATCATACTGGGAAGTAGAAATCACCTATTGGCGAAATAAGAATTTTTTTAATTTTGATTTATTTATGGGGAGGGTGTCCCTTGTCCCACAAACAAGGGAGTGTCATACACCAATTTGCTGTATGACTTGGTCGTGACCTTTAAATTAAATTGTTATTATTATTATATACAATTGATATAAAATTATTTTACTTAAGGTGGACATTGAAATATTTTATGTATAAAGGACATTGAAATATTTTTTTGTTATTAATATTTTTAAATATCACATATCAAATCCACGAATAAAAAAATACATAAATATTATTCCATTAGTGAAAAAATACATAAAATAAATGCTAAAATAAATATGGAAGACTTCAAAGATAGCTAACATTTCAAGCTATAAAAATCAAGATGTACCAAAGACAAAATTAGCCTTCAAATGAGTTTAGACCTTCAGAAAGGTCCAGAAGGTCCAACCACTAAAAAAATCCACCAGTTCATCTTTGCTCTTAAGTAATCATTTGAGTTCGGTTCCAAAAGTCTTTGTACAAGTTGATTTTTGTCAACATCCACCATTTTTTTACAAAATTAGCCTTCAAATGAGTTTAGACCTTCAAAAAGGTCCAGAAGGTCCAACCACTAAAAAAATCCACCAGTTCATCTTTGCTCTTACGCAATCATTTGAGTTGGGTTCCAAAAGTCTTTGTACAAGTTGATTTTTGTCAACATCCACCATTTTTTAATTATGGTAAATAATTTGGTTTAGAATCGTTCATATTTGCTTTAAAGCAAGCATTTGAGTTGGGTTCCAATGGTTTAGAATCGTTCATCTTTGCTCTTAAGCAAGCATTTGAATTGGGTTCCAAAAGCCTTTGTACAAGTTGATTTTTGAGTTGGGTTCCAATGGTTTAGAATCGTTCATGCTTTCTCTTAAGCAAGCATTTGAGTTGAGTTTCAAAAGCCTTTGTACAAGTTGATTTTTGTGAGCATCCACCATTTTTTAATTAATGGTAAATAATTTGGTTTTTAAAATAAGGGTACTTATTTATTTGATAATTTGAGTTTAGATTTCAATCTTAAACTTTTTTTTTTTAATTAATGTACATACTTATTTATTTATTTGATAATTTGAGTTTAGATTTCAATCCTAGACCCCTTTAAGATAGGGGTAATTATTTATTTGATAATTTGATTTTAGATTTCAATCCTAGATCCTTAAGATAAGGACACTTCAACTTTTCCACCTAGAGGGAGACATTTTCCACATAACATGCCGACCTTGTATGCGTATAAATATCTAATTGAAATGCTAGACTAAATAAATAAGTCCATGGTAATGGAGGGTAAGGTGTCCTCCCTTATTTCATATTTTGAAAAAATCACTATGAAATGAACCAAGAAAGCTCCAAAAAAATCATTGCTTACCTAAAACTACACATCCTCCTGCCACACACATTAACACTGTCTACCTCGTGGCTGAGTGGAATGCAAGACCTCTTATATATTTTTGGTTAAGTTTATTACATTGGAATCAAATTGAGGATCGACCATTTCATTATTTAGGTTAAGTTTGTATTTATAACAATGTGTTAACATGTGAGAATTATAATTTTAAGTGAATATAATCAATTTTTTTTATTTATTTTAAATTTGTATTTATAACAATGTGTTAAAATGTGAGAATTATAATTATAGTGGAATATAATAATTAGTTTAAGTAGTTTTTTTTTTAATTTTATGTTTTTAATGTTATTGGGTATTTAATTAATGACAATGTATATGATGATGATGGTTATTAACATCCATTGAGACCAATTTTGGTTTATGTGACCTTAAGAAAGGTAAAGAGTTATTTGTGTTGCTTTATAATTTTATTTCTATGTTTGAATCTAACTTTAAGAAAAAAAAAATTGAATCACCACAGTTTTGATGAGTTAGAAGCTTAGGAAGGTCGATGTTGTAACAAATATTTTGAAATCAAAATCTAATGTGTGTGTACGCATAACATTCTAAGAGAAAGTCTTTTTTCATCTTTAACTCTCTTAGTGTCACAAAGACAACAAATTCTTTCGACCCACTATGTTTTAGGAATTATCAAAAGCCCTATTTCACCATGGAGCTAGTTTACCATCAATGTGTTATAAATTCTACAACTAGGATTAATTTGTTCACTTCCATATTTAAGTTTCAAATTCACAAGTTGTAGTATTAAAGATTGGTCTTTATAGTTGACAGTTAACTTCGATCCAACAATTTAACGTTCTATAGTTCTGTCGATTTGAGTAATGCTTTCAGTTTCATTATGGAAGTGTGTGGTTACCTTTTAAACTTAAATTATGCAGAGTGTGAGCTAAGAAGTTGTTCCCTTTTAATTTAATAGAAGCATATTGAAATCAAATACAAAGGAAATTCTTGAATTCTACATAGATAGTGTATGGTATCTCATAATCTCATAGACCCCCATTTGGCATATTAAATGCACACATAAGCCAAACTTCTCTGCTATCATTAGTAAGGGGTTTAGTTGACCCATCACTTGCCATGGGTAAATCTGTGAATGCTCTACCCTTGACCTTGCTCATTGTGGGTAAATATGTAATCACTTCGCCCTTGCCCTTGATCTACCCGTGTTCACCATGGGTATATCTATGATATTCTTGGGCCCTTTTTCTTTTCACATTCTAGATTCCTAGATCAATATGGGTTCACTATGTTGGATTTTAACAAACACTCTAAGTGTAGGTGTTGAATTTGGTTTGATTTTATTTTATTTTTCCCCTACATCTTATAAGTGATCAACATAGCTTCATTGCATAGGCTCACTTTTCCATAACCTATTCAAATAATTTTAAATGAAAAATGGAAACCCCAATAGAACTTGCAATAATGTTGTAGTAGACAAGATGGAGAGAACTCCCTTATACTCATTCTCATGTTGCAAGGAAGAGAGCCAAACCATCATTAATTGATTTCCATCATATTTATATTATGACAAAGGCCATCCTTTTGATATTTATGTTGATTCAACCCATTTCCTCACCATCATCATCAACCATGGCCAATGGGAACACAATACTAGTATAATTATAGACATGATTTTGAATGGTAGATGCAACAATACATTAATCATTGCCATATCCATCAAGTCCACGAATGAAATTCTTACTATCCTCCTTAACACATATTTTCCTAACTCAAACAAGAAGAGCATCCTCAAAAAACAAATGTTTATGGCTAAGTGAACTACGGGACCCATGGCATGATTTCGACCCATCCATTCAACCCAAAGAAATGCCTTCATTGGATATGGCTTAGTCATCAAGTTCCATCAGATGGGCAAGTAGAGACACATTCATGAAAGTCATATCCATCTTGACCTACGATCATGGCATCATTTTCACTTTGAAGATGCATAGTTTGAAGCTATGCCACATTATGGGGAAGACCCAGATACCCACAATGTGGACAGGGAAAAGAATCTTGGCCACTAGGTTGCACCTTTGAGGAAGATGATTGTATATGTTTTAATGATGATGTTTAATTATGCATAAGTTTCAATGTGCATTAAGAGTTGTAGTAAATATGAATGTTTAATCTTGCATCTATGTGCATTGATGTTAACTAAGTACCTTTAATATATTTGTTTCATTCCTTCATGAGCGGAATTGAAGTTACTCCACTCTGAAAATTGGTTTGTTGTAAGTGAATATACATCAAGTAAATACATAGCGCCAAAACTATTTTGAAAACCAACATAATGTCAAAACATGCTTTGTCAAAACTTAATGTCGGATATCATATCTGGAAAGTTTGATGCTTGCAATAGTTTTATCTTATGCATATTTTATCTAATTAGCATACCGTCATTTATGTTGTAGGTTGATTGTGACAAACAAATTGATCTGGGGCAATTAATGTAATATAACTTATATATATATTTAATCAATGTTTATTATTATTCTAATCCATATAAACTGTTGGTTGGTTGTAGGATTCCACCTGGCTTGAGTGTGCTCATGAGGGTGACTTTTTTGTTCATCTTGCATGCACTATCAAAAAACAAGTTAAAAAATGGAAACTAGAACTCACTAGTTTGATGCACGATACATCCGAAGAAATCATTTCTAAATAATTAAATTTGATAGAAAACATCAATCTATTCATGGTAGTAAATTTTGAAATTTGATGAACTCAATTTCTTTAATGTTTGAAATTTCTTAATTTTAATGAATTATACTTGACAAAAAAAATTATAGATTTTTTTCTTAGCTCCCCATGCCCCGAGAATTGCGAGTAACACACTTGCATTTACTCCTAGTGCCTCTTTTGATGATCTTATTTCTAGTGTCTCTACTACTACTATTGTTGGTGCCTCTACTCCTACATCTACTATCGGTACCTCTACCCCTACTCATTCATATACCACACCACATCCCCATGAATCTAGAGTCAATGTAGATACTAATGATATCCTTGCTTTATATATTGATCCAACTCCCTCATCAATCCTAGTTATCCAAAGCCCTAGATTTATACATGGATGATGAACTTGTCTCGCTTAAGGGGTTATTTTTTTTGTAATTACTAATCCCTTAACTTTTTTTTATTTTATAAAAAAAAATATTTTTATGTTGATTTGATAAATATAATCGTAATATGTGATTGCATTGGCAGTGAGCGACATCTTTTCTACTAAGTTGCATGAGAATACATTTATTTCTTTTGCAATGGAAACAAGAATTGGATTTAAGCACCAAAACCCTAGTTTGAAAAAATAACTGATTAATCACATGATGTGCCTTTTTGGAAAAATACTCAACCAAAAGGCGTTTTCTTCTATGCAATGGGACACCTATTAAACAAATCTTAGCTATGCTCCCCAAATTATGGGTGTCCTTCGTTAGTTCCCAAAAGTGACCTATTAAACAAATCTTAGCTATGCTCCCCAAATTATGGGTGTCCTTCGCTAGTTCCCAAAAGTGAGTGGGATGCATTACTGGAGTATTCTAGGGAGAAGAAGATGAAAAAATAGGGAATGAATCTAAAAGTTTGAGAGATGGAAATGTAATTATAATATAATATACATTGGATAAATAATTTTGCATTTGACAAGATTGACAAAATATAATTGACATGCACTTCAAACTTTTGTTAGGCTTAACGACACATCAAAAACCACTAAGGATGTAGATTAAATAAGGTTGGGCTACACAAACTTAGCCTTAGAGAATATATCAAAGTGAAAAGTAGATATGTAAGGACTAGAATTTAAAATCTCTCGTTACTGAATTGTTCAACTATTATATAAATCTAAGTCAAGATTATTCACATTATGTTATGGTATGTAGCTTGTTGAGACTCGCAAGTTGCCTACCCAAGACGATCTGAAAATTTCCTTGAGAGGGGGATATAAAGCCTTGGTCAAATTCAAGAAATATGGGGTATAAAATTCTTATAATGTGAATGTGAAGGTAAATAAGAGAAATATTCTTCAAATGGTTAATTATAAATATTTTTAGGATTTATGGATTATAAAATAATTACAAATGTTATTGCATGCAGATGAAGATGTTGTTATGGATTATGCACTTGTTATCGAGGTTGTTGGAGGTGATCATCTAAAGGTTAACCCTACCACCATGTCTAATTCAATACACACACACACACACACACACACACACACACACACACACACACACACACACACACACACACTAAATTGGATGTTTCATCATAAAGAAACTATATTTTTATGTTCATATAATATGAACGAGGTGACTTATAAATTATTTTCTTTTCTTTTAGACATGGGTCCTACTCATATACCTACATGGAGTCTTGTTTTGTGTTCTCAACAACAACATCCATCAAGACGAGAAGATCATCAAGAAAAATACAACAATGTTAGAATCATGGATGTTTAAAAAAAACACTTAGGAGGAAATAATGCAGTATATATTAGCTATATGATTGAAATTCATTAATATCTAATTAGTACATTTTATGATATTTATGTTACGTTTGATTGATATATATGATATTCTTATTTTTATTTTCACTTCTTTGCCACTATGATGTGTATGTGAATGGTTTTGTAATTAAATTGGGTACGAGGAAATGAGAGTGATGTTTTGGGGGGGGAGAGGCCATATGATCTTCCGCTTAAGGTAGCTTCTTATGATCTTCCACCAAGAGAAGCTCAAGGTAGTATTAAAAGTGACACATCATGAACCAATTATTGAGCTCGACCCTTAAATAGTTTATAATTAGGTTTCCATTGAGTTCTGATATATTTTTTTTCTTGTATTCATCTGCATATCAAATCAAGTCATAATCTATATTTGTGGTTTCCATTGTAGGTGAATTTTGATGCAATGATGAATTATGAGATGAGTGAAAACTATTACAAAGTGGCACTGCATGATATGTTCAACCAACTTTGACATGAATATTATCTTGACATTGGTTGTCAACTTTGAAATTAACAACCAATGCTAGAAACTCTCTCTCATGTAATTCCTTTTTAATCCGTTATGATTTTTTTTCAAGTTGTTCTAAATTTATCTACTTGTTTTTCTTGTTCCTCTTGCATTTTGTAGGTCATAATTGTCTTAAAATTTACTTTCTTGTGGTTTTTCCAATTATCTTAGAACTATATATTCTTCCAAGTTGATTTTGTGATTAATAGTCTTGTTTACATATGTATTCTTCCAAGTTCATTTTGTGATTAATAGTCTTGTTTACATATGTATTCGATTGAATGGTCCAATTATCTTAGTGTTATAATTGCAAATGTGGAAAACACAATCAACAATCACATAGATTATAAAACACGGAGATTTACGTGGTTTTCCCAAACATTGGGCTACGTCCACCAAGCGAAGCCATCGATTGTCTTATTATTCAGATCATGGAGATTACAACAACTCACTTACACCTCTGCCTCTACAGGCTTACATGAATATAGAAGAATACATAGTTACAAAAGAACTGACTATTGAAAGCGCTTCTCTAATTTTTGTCTCATTAGTTACAACCAATCACTGATTTATAGGATCTAGAATCCTAAACTTGGAAATTCATTGTCACTGTTTAACAATCTCCACATTGAAAACAATTAACATGATACCTTGCTCCTTCTTTTGTTCATCACCTTTTTTTCAAGCCAAGAAAATCCAAGCACCATCATAACTTCTCTAACAATACTGGTTTTATGAACATGTCTGCGCAGTTCTATTTCGTATGCACTTTCTCAAGAGAGACTCAACGTTCATCGATGACCTGTCTTACAAAATGGTACTTGATATGTATATGTTTTTTTTTACTATGGTAGGCTGGATTCTTAGCCCAGTGAATATCACTTTGACTATCACAAAGTAACTTTACTTTGTCCTGCATCCTTCCAAACTCACCAAACAAACCTTTCAACCAAATTGCCTCTTTGCAAGCATGTGAAGAAGCTATGTATTATGATTTTGTAGTGGATAAAGAAACAATGTTCTGTAGCTTTGAAATCCAACTAATAGCTCCACCTGCAATATTAAAGACATACCCTGAAGTTGACCTTCTCTTGCCCAAATCACCTACAAAATCAAAATCAACATATCCATAAACTAACTCATGACCATTGTTATAGGTGATACAGTAATCACTTGTGCCCCTCAGATACCGAAGCACCCATTTCACTATTTCCTAGTGCTCTTTACCTAGATTTTCCATATACCTGCTGACAACCCCAACTGCATGTGAAATTTTTGGCCTTGTACTAACCATCATATACATTAAACTTCCTACTTCATTAACATATGGTATTCAAGACATATATTCCTTTTCTTGTTTTGTACTAGGACATAAAATTGAAGAAAGATTAAAATGGGAAGCCAAAGGGACTGAAACTAGTTTCACATTGTTCATACCAAACCTCAAAATTATCTTCTCAACATACTTATGTTGTGACAACCAAATCTTACCATTCCTCCTGTCTCTGAATATCTCCATGCCCAAAATCTGCCTTGTTGCTCCTAGATCTTTCATATCGAACATCCTAGCCATATGAGCCTTTAACCTGTTGATATCAATTATGATTTTTCTTTCTAAAAGCATATCATCAACATACAATACTAGGATAATGAATATGCCATTATTCAATTTCTCAAAGTAGACACAATGATTAGACTCACTCCTTGTATAATTTTGGCTCACCATGAAAGAGTCAAATTTCTTGTACCATTGTCTGGGCGACTGCCTCAGACCATAGAATGATTTCTTGAGCCTGCAAAAAGATTTCTTGCTGCGATTCTGAACAAACCCTTCAAGTTGTTCCATGTAAATTTCCTCATCCAAATATCCATGTAAGAAAGCAATCTTAACATCTAGCTGCTCCAACTCAAATCAAGTAATGGAACTAATACTAACACAATTCGAATTGAAACTTACTTAACAATTGGTGAAAAAATCTCATGAAAGTCAATGCCTTCTTTCCGAGAATAACCTTTCACAACCAACCTTTCTTTGTACCTTTCCACCTTATCATCAACACCCTTCTTTAGCTTGTAGACCCACTTGCAACCTATAGTTTTTCTGTCTCTTGGAAGTTCTACCAAGTCCCATGTGGCATTCCTCTCTAATGCCTTCATTTCATCCTTCATTGCTTCTTTCCATTTATCATTGTTAGAACCCTTCACAGCTTCCTGAAAGCACGAAGGTTCATCATCATTATTACTTAAAGAAACTGACGAAACAAAATCATCATACCTTCTTGGAGGATTTCTGACCCGTGTAGACCTCCTTAGGGAAGTTTGTGGCTCATCCACATTTTGTTGATTTTTATCATCAACAATGTCTTCCTCTGCAGGAAACTCTTCATGAACATCTTCAAAAACTTGTTCATGTTCACTTTCACCTGTATTTGAACTGGTTTCAAACTGAATCTATTGATACTTAGGTACTTCTTCCTGTTTCATTTGAGCATCTACATCTGATTTGATGAGAGATGATTCATCAAATATTACATCTTTGTTAATGGTGATCTTGTGGGCAGTAGGATCCCACAACCTGTACCCCTTAATACCATCACCATATCCAACAAAGATAAGCCTTTTTTATTTTGGATCTAATTTAGAACGCTAATGTTTCAGAATTAGAGCATAGGCTTCACAACCAAAAACTTTAAGATTAGAATAATTACAATGGTGACCTTTCCATACCTCTTCAAGAATCTTTCACTCTATTTTTGTTGATGGTGATCAATTCACCAGACAAAAATTTGTAGTTACTGCTTCTGCCCATAGTTCCTGCTACAAATTGGTGTTACTAAGCATACTCCTTGCTCTTTCTAAAAGAGTCATGTTCATGCGTTTAGCCACTCCATTCTACTGAGGAGTGTAGGCAGTGGTTTTATGTCTATCAATCCCAAACTCCTTGCAATAGTTCTCAAATTCCATTGACGTAAATTCACCACCATTATTAGTTCTTAAACATTTAATGGATATACTAGTGCTCTTTTCCACTAAAGCTCTAAACTGCTTGAAAACAATAAACACATCAGCCTCTCCTTTCAACATATAGACCCAAACCTTCCTAGAGAAACCATCTATAAAAGTTACAAAATATGATGATCCTCCATACGAAATAGTAGGGGATAGTCCCCAAACATCAGAATGGATATAATCAAGGATTCCTTCACTGGTGTGTCTTCTGGTTTTAAATCTCTGCCTATTATGTTTTCCATAAATACAGTGCTTACATAAATCTAACTTTAAAGAATTTAGACTAGGAAGTAACTTGCGATCAGATAATACCTTTAATCCTTGTTCGCTCATATGGCCCAACCATTGATGCCATAGTTGAACAGAGTCAATGTCTTTCTCAGATACCATTGTCGCATGATCTGGCTCGGTTTTTCCTTCTGACAGAAACAAGTTACCAACCTTCTTTTCTTTCATAACCAGTAGGATTCCTTTGTAGACTTTAATAACTCCACCTTGAACAATACTCTTATATCCTCCAGTGTCTAATACTCCCAAAGAAATTAGGTTCTTGCTAAGCTCAGGTACATGTCTCACATCAGTTAGTATTTTAATAGTTCCATCAAACATCTTAATTCGAATGCTTCCAATTCCCACAATTTTACACGAGATATCATTTCCCATGTAAACTATTCCATCATCTATAGACTGGTAAGTAACAAACTAGTTTCTATGAAGACACATGTGATTTGAAGCACCAAAATCTAATAACCATTGTTGATCATGACGTGAACCAATACTAATTGATAAAACTTCATCATTCATACCTGAACCTATTGCTGAATCTGTTTCAGTTGTGTTTGCTTCCTTCATCTCTTTTGGAGAGTCTTCTTTGGAGGCTTGTTTTCGCTTTCAACGGTCCTTCTTCAGGTGTCCATATTTTCCACAAAACCAACAATTAAGCTTTCTCTTTCTTCCCTTCGAATTTGACCGAGAGAAATCCCTCTGACCCTGTTCTCTTTCTTTAGGTCTGCCTCTGACCATCATCGCCTCAGATGTAGAGGTTTTTGAATTGGTTTTATTCCTTATTTCCTCAGACGGTAGTGCTCCAACAATAACATCAAACTCAATACTTTCTTTTGTGATGAAACTAATAGAGGTAACAAAGTGATCCCATGATGCGGGCAAAGAACACAATAATGTAATTGTCTTATCTTCAGATTCAAATTTCACTCCCATGTTATCCAATTGGACTAAAAGAGTATTAAAAGTATTTAAATGATCAACTAATTTTGTACCTTCCTTCATGCACAAACTATACAATTTCATTTTCAGGAAGATCATGTTCGTCAAGGATTTCGTCATATACAAGCTTTCCAGCTTCGTCCACAAACCGGTTGTTGTCTTCTCTGAGACAATGTTGAACAAAATATCATCGGCCAAACACAGGCGTATGGCACTCAGTGCTCTCGCATAGATATCATCCCAGTATTCATCTGTTATGGTCGTGGGTTATTTTTCTTTTCCCAAAAGCACCTTCACCACGCCTTGTTGCACGAGCATATCATGCATCTTAACCTTCCAGATCTCAAAATTGTTCTTGCCATTGAACTTCTTGATTTCGAATTTAACACTCTGAGTTTTCTCCATTAGCAGAAGAAAAATTCCCAAAAATCAATTTCTTATAATAACCAAGGCCTTTAAAAAATAATGTGGAGGAATGATGGTTTAAAACTCCACAAGGTTTAATAAAAAAAGTTTAGAAAAAAAACAAAACTTTTATAAAAAATCCACCTTTACTTTTTTTTTCACTTTATACCTTTATTTAAAAAAAAAAACTTTTTACTTCATCCACCCACGTGACTTCACGTTCTATGTATAAAATATTAGCAAAGAGTCAAGCGTTTATTCCAGGTCATGGGAAAATCCTAGCGCTATTTCTGATCGGCGTTCCCTTTGAAATGGTAGCCAAGTGCTGATTTTAATTTTATGAAAGGGAGATCAATGCTCCCTTCACTAGGGGCGCCCAATGATGAGTTGGAAACAACGATCCTCCTATCAAGCTACCCACACGGATCCTCCACGCTTGGAAACAATGCTCCTCCTGTCAAGCTATCCACACGGATCCTCCACACTCCTCCTTTGATGGTTTGGCATTGTTGCATGCTCCTCCTCTGGCCTCAAGGATCTCCAAACATAGCTCTGATACCACTTGTTATAATTTCAAATGCAGAAAACATAATCAACAATCACACATATTATAAAACACATAGATTTACGTGGTTCACCCAAACATTGGGCTACGTCCACCAATCAAAGGCATTGGTTGTCTTATTATTTAGATCATGGATATTATAGAAGCTCACTTACACTTCTGCTTCTATGGGCTTACATGAATATATAAGAATACATAGTTACAGAAGAACTGACTATTGAAAGCGCTTCTCTGATTTTTGTCTCATTAGTTACAACCAATCACTAATTTATAGGATATAGAATCCTAAACTTGGAAATTCGTTGTCATTGTTTAACACTTAGAACTATATATTCTTCCAAGTTGATTTTGTGATTAATAGTCTTGTTTACATATGTATCCGATTGAATGGGAAAGAGGTGGCTATTTGACATGGAATTCACCAATTCCTCAAGGAGAGATAGTTATTTGTGGTCCCTATGTAACTTTGGGATCCGATTGAATGGGAAAGAGGTGGCTATTTGACATGGAATTCACCAATTCCTCAAGGAGAGATAGTTATTTGTGGTCCCTATGTAACTTTGGGATATCTTAGGAACAAAGAGAAAATTGACGAGTCATACACGATGATTGAATGTTGGGGCTTAAATTTTAGTCTTATTAATATAATTATACATATGGGTTGCACTCTTACATTGTTTTCTATGAGAGAAGGTGGACAACAAAGCATTATGATGGCTCTATATTAGTGACAAAGGAAGATTTCATCTTGATGGTTGCCTTGATATTATTGACCATAAAGTAACATAGTTAAGATTTAACATGGAGAAATATGTTTCTTTGGTTAAGATATTAGTGATTCTTTCCAAAATATTCCAATTTTGTAATTTGTCGAGTATGTTACATGTAGATACATTCCATAGTTATTATGTGTCTCCTATTGTTCCATCTTATCAAGCTCTTGAAATTTGTGCTCATAAAGTATGAGTCTATTGCAAGGATTGTGGAAGGATTGTGCAAACTTGTGTTAGAAGAGTGAATCAATTAAAGAAGTTCAAAGCTCAATTTTAGAGGTATGTATGGTATCCACTATTTTTGGTTCTTTCTAATTTGTTTGTAGTTTGAGTCTTATTTTTGGCTATAGTACTCATAATATCTTTTAATTTGTATTTTCTATGGAAAATGGTGGTGCCTTTTATGGATATACCTAACATTTCCTCAATCCAAGAATACATATTAATTTATAACAATGAATGATGCTCTCTAATATAATAAAGAAAGGGTTGCTTCATCAAGGCAAGTAATAAAAAATCGCAGGGAGAAATCTCCTCAAAGATGATGGAATTGTGGCTCTTGATGGTAGTTCATTAAGACAACTAATAGAGGATCACATGGGTATGTCATTCTACACCATCTCTGTCAAAATATGTGGATAACACATGTATTGATGGAGAGCTCAAAAGAATCTTAGTTGTACTATTTCTATTTTCATATTCACACCCGTGATTTTCACACTACTACATTTAGGGTTGAAATTTGACATTTGAACTGACATTTGATTAAGAAACCCTTTTTAACATCAAAATTTAGCTTAAAATGTGCAATCGGTGCTGTTGTTGGGAAATAATACCCTACAGACTAGCAAGCTAGGGTTAGGCTTGCATGCAGATCATGACCCTAAAGAAATCACTTTTAACCTGTCACCCCAAAACTCAAACCCCTTTTTCACATACAAGCATGGAAAAGACCTACTAACCTTTTTACTGATGTTTGGTGTAGATCCTTCGTTGCGCTTTGTCCATTTTCTTGCACTGCTCCTTCCAAAGAAAATCCTGCAATCAAGACAAAACACTACACATGCATGCTATTCTTCTACTTGAGGGTTAGAGATTAAGCATAAATCGAATAAATCATATATAACTCATGCACTGGGACAGGAAAAGTATTCTTTTATTAATCTCAAGATGAATCAACTTACAATAATGATAGAGATCAACCACCGTTCCTTGATCCTGATCCTGGGCTCCTCCTCTTCTTTGTCCTCCAACTGCTTTGCTTGAATTCTTCTTAGGCTTGAGGAAAGGCTAAAGGGTTGGGACAAATGGATTCGGCAATTGGGCAGAGTTTCTTTGCTATCTTTTTCCTCCTCCAAATAGTACCCCTACCCCTTCTTTTATAGGCTAGAAGGAGCTAGGTTTTTGGACAAACTCTCGGCCATGCATGGCTGGGAGTTTCAGTTAACTGACCCATAGCTTTTTGTCCCATCGGAAACTTTCTTGTTTTTGTGCTTTGTTAGGTAAACGCGGGTTGTAGTAGGCCTGCCAACATTCAAACTCATGTTGTAAGAGGCCTGCCAGTGTTCCAACGCGTGCAGTAGTGGGTTAGGGCGCGTGTCACTTGATTTAAGAGGATTTTCAAGAGTTTGTTCAGCATGGCTTTGGCAAGGAAGGGATATGAGTTGGCATGATGCCTGGTAAGCATGTGTGGTGCAATTTAGGGTTATAACAGATGCCCCCTAATGTGTGAGGTCAGAAGAGCATCTGATGGACGAAATACATTACCAATTCTTTACCAATCTGTACTGATATGCTGAATGAGTGAGCCCAGGAATCAGGAATCAGGAGGTG
>ML795247.1:253290-263664 GCA_009831015.1 Picea engelmannii
AAATTTCAGTTTAACGAGCGTGAAGGGTCACAAGATCGCTCGACAATCTTTTCATGTTTAGAGGGTCTAAAAAGGGCTTAAAAGGAGACCCGTTATGTTTTGGGAGTCCGGAGGGTAAGACAAAGAGTGAAAAAGACCCATGCGAATGAGGCTCAAACTCATATTCAAGAAAGACTACATGGACTCTCGAGCCTACAGTGTTGTTAAAAATGACATGGACACCATAATGCAACCAGGACCTACCTAGGGCATCCATGTTTCGGTAAGTTCTACCACCAAGTTGCGACACTTCTAGAGCAGATATGACAGTTCTGTGTCACAACCGGATGGGATCAATCCTATATCATAAGAACAAAAGGCAACGAGATGCAATAGTCGGGATGAAATCCTACCCTATATGCTCAAGTTGATTTTTGAAAAATAAATAAATTATATGGACCGTCAATATATTTTATTTTTATTTTTTGAAACTCAATAAAAATTGTCCCAATACCTGATCAAATCCCTCCCATATAACTCCTGGATCACTCTAAATGGTTTTTGGTATAAAGAAACTAATAAAGGGGCCCAAAAAAGTGACAAAAAGAGGCCAAAAAGTCTATAAATAGAAGCTGGCAGCTTATTATCACCATTGCTGATTCGGAAATTGACTCTGGAGCCAAAATACCCCCTTTGCAAACGATCGTGATTCCAGGAGCTACGGTGGACGAAACAGACTTCTGCTTGGACCAAGTAAGTACAAACTCCCTTATCTTGCAATTCAATACTTCATTTATTGTATTTAAGTGTGTTTTGGGGGGGGGCGTAGACCTCAAAGAGGTCGGCCCTAGGCAAACGCGGGTTTTCTAGGGACAGCCCACGGGTACCCGTGACTGTCGCCTCTACAGGCCGCGGGTACCCCCCGCGTGATGGAAAAATTGGTTTAAACAAGTACTGATCCCCCCTTTTTTTCTTTGTTGTGTTGGCAGGATGTATGTTCAGTGGAGGGAGAGGGAGCACGAGGCCGCCAATGAGTTAGTGGCTGCAGATCCGAACGTTATGGCCATGCTGACACAGTGCGGTTTGGTAAAATTATTTTTGTGTCTGTTTATGCGCGCACAACCAAGGCTGTTGAACGCCCTGGTTGACTATTGACACCCTGATGTAGAGGCTTTCATGATAGAGGGGCAATCCTTGGTGCCCACCACCGAGGATATTTATTTTTTGATTGGCCTCTCGAGGAGAGGGGAACCAGTCAACTTTCATACTTTTCCTGCGGGGCCGAGCAAAGTCTCGAAGCTGATAGAGGAGTATTGTGAGGCTGGGACCGATCAGAGATCTTCCTCGATACCCGTTAGTAGGATTACCAACCTCGTCCTTCAGACTATTTTATCGCTCATTGGGCGGATTACCGGCTCCACAGCCGTGCATCAGGCTTCGCGCGCACAGATGAACTGTGCAATCTAGTGCATGAATGCACAAATTTTTGATTGGAGTACCACACTACTAGCGAGCATGACGGGTCAATTGACAGCTTGCAGACAACAGACACATGGGAATTTCGGGTTTGGGACCATCCTGTGTTCGTTTTTCTTTGAGAGAGTTCCATGTTTTAGTCCTCGGTTGATAGTATGAGGACATCTAGCTACTTTCCCCGCAGTATGCAGATGGGCAGCGTTGCTACCATGACAGGGTGGTGGAAGGACCGTAGAGGCCTTCAATGACGAATTTTTTGCCTGGCTGTCACGACAGATCCCAGCTATTGAGGACTACCCATACGCGGGGATTGACTTCTCCAGAGATCCAGCGATACCAGTGCCTCCTGGTGAGGAGCGAGGGGAGATGGGTAAGTCTCCACCTATACAGTTTTTTTTGTTTTCATATGTAATTTTTATGTCTTTTTGATATATATATCATGTTTTTGTATACCAGAGTTTTTATGGGTGAACCTTTATGGCATGCAGACGTGGGGCCCGTGCGACCTTCCGATTATGCACGGAACAGGCGTCGCCCACGGCCAGAAGCCGCAGCTACCACCGCTGGAGGAGTAGCAGTAGCAGGGAACCTCCCAGCAGGAGAGGCCAAGAGGGTCCTGAGGCGAATTGAGCGGAACTTTACTGCGCTCACTCGCAGAGTGCCCATGGCAGAGATAGAGGACTTGCCACCCTCCTTGCAGACTCATATTGTAGGGGTACCTCGGACATGGGTCCGATTGTTTAGGTGCTTGGGTCAGGCTGTATATGATTATAACAGGGCCCATAGGCTCTGAACAGACTTTAGACTTTTATGTGCCATGAGCACTGATATGTATATTTTTTTGAGGGCATAAGACCAGTGACTCGTTATTTTTCCCACTTTTTGAGGCGCTTGCGCCCATCTATGTACTCTGAGGATTTTATGATGTTTATATATGATTTTTACTTCTTTTTGGTGTCTTATGGATTATGTGTACAAAAATGTATTTACATGTGTATGATCATGACCTTTTTATATGTGAGCAAGATGCCAATCTAAAATGTGATTAGCTAGAGTATCCATGATTTGATTTAGACTCCTAGGAACATGAAAATATGTAATATAATCAAATTTGCATTACAAGAGACGTACACTAAGGAATCGTCGATGTAAAGTTGGGTCGTGCACCCGGTATATTCTGTTTAGCTGTGACACAACCAGTTGAGCGTCTAGATAGACCCGGAGACGAGAGATACCCAATGACAAAGCGTCACGAAGCAACTCAATAACTGCACTATACTCAGCAAAATTATTCGTGGTGTCACCTAAGCATATACCTCCGGAAGATAACAACTGACCCTATGGTGTAAAGATTACCCAAGCCACGGAAGCAAGCCTCCGCGTGTGTCGACTAGCACCGTCCGCATACCCTATGAACACCTCGGACTCACTTGACATATGCCATATTGATGAAAGATAACATCAATGACACGTCCATAACACTTTTTTAAAAGAAACGTAAAAAAGTAATAGTACAAAGACTATACATATGTTACAAAAAGTTACCCACAATGACTGTTCTATGAGTAATAATTCTTGAGGTAGAGCCCATTTCTAGGCTCCGCCAAAGCATTCCCTTCAAAATCGACCAAACAATAAGCGCCCTTTTTTAAAACCTCCTTAATAATGAAGGGTTCGAACCACATGGGTTTAAACTTTCCTACCCCCGGGGGGTCCTTATCTTGGTCATAGACCAAGACAAGGTCGCCCTCGGAGAAAACCCGAGGACAAACAGACCTATCATATTGACACTTGACCTTATGTTTATGAGCCTCATTGGCCAGGGCCGCATCGCGACGTTGTTCATCAAGCTGCTCAAGGTGTACTAACCGTTCTTCAAGCGGGAAGTGTCTGGCAATAACTGTACTGCCAATTTCAGAGATGGAATTTGACATTCGATGGGAAAGACTGCCTCCATCCCATAAACGAGTTGGAAAGGTGAAAACTGGTGGCAGTCTTAACTGAGGTTCGGTAAGCCCATAATGCCAAGTATAACATCAAATGCCAATTTCTCCACTTAGTGAAGTAGTCAACAGCTACGACCCACTTAGTGAAGTAGTCAACAGCTACAATGATATAGCAATGCCCCCTTGTTGACGGGGGGTTGCATGTAGTGTAATCAATCCCCCATTTAGTGAAGGGACCAACTGTGATGATAGGAAACATGGGAGCTAGATGTGCCCTCATCTTCTGTGAGAAGATTTGGCACGGATGGCACTTCTTGACCGACTCGATACAATCTTTCATAAGTGTGGGCCAGAAGTAACCTGCTCGTAAAATCTTTTGGGTTGTTGCCAACCCAGATAAGTGATCACCACAAGATCCTATATGACAGTCGTTGAGCACTATGATGGCCTCCTCATGAGTGAGACATCGACGCAAGATGCAGTCTACACCTCTCTGATACAACGTATCATTGAGTATGAGATAGTTCTTAGCCTGATGGCATATCCGCCGATGCTCATCACGAGAAGCAGAGGTGGGGCACTTCACAGTCTCGAGATAGATCAATATATCTCCGTACCAGGGGTCTGAAGATTCAATCAAAAACATATCCCCCCGGATAGGCGATTCCTCAGGCACAATGTCACCTGACTCAACCGGAAGCTCCGAGATAAGTTCTACGAAGACCAATGACTTTTTGGACTTGGCTGAAACGAAGTCCAAGTCAAATTCTTGGAGGATTACCATCCATCTACTGATTTTTCCGCCGATAACTCATCGTGTCAACATGTACTGGAATGGATTCACGACGACAACGACGGTGGTCTTGCGAAACATAACATAGTGACGGAACCGTTGAATAGCATGAACTGTTGCCAACGCAAGTTTTTTGAGATGGGTATAATTAAGTTCCGGTCCTATGAGGCCTCGGCTCAGGTAATAGATCACGTATTCGGAAAACGAATCACCCTCCTGAACTAAAACCATGCCTATGGTTGACTCTATGGTGGCCAGATATAATAAGAAGTCTTTGTTATAATTAGGTGGTCGTAGCAGAGGTGCGGTAATGAGGGTGTGTTTTAATGCGTCGAAAGAGCGTTGAGCGACTTCGTCCCATAAAAAGGGAACATCTTTCTTTAGTAAACGCATAAATCCCTTGGTGATTTCAGCATAGTTTGCGATGAAGCATCGTAAGAAGTTCCCCTTGCCTTGAAGACTTTGAAGTTGTAAGATTGTGCGTGGGGGGGGAAACTGGATTATTTCCGCCACCTTAAGAGGATCAACCATGATCCCTGATGTTGAAACAATGAAACCTAACAAACGTCCTGACGTGACGCAAAAGCTGCACTTGTTGGGATTCAAGCGAATCCTAAAGTAGCGACAACGCTCGAATATTAGTCGGAGGTGCATAGGATGATCCTTTCGCTTACGAGAGCGTGATGCTAAATCATCGAGATAGGCCTCGAATATATGTTTGAGGTCGTGAAATGCAAAAGACATGGCCCGCTGGAAAGTGGCTCCAGCATTCTTGAGACCAAAAGGCATCTTACGATAAGCGAATGTACCCCATGGACAAATGAATGTCATTTTGTGTTGGTCCTCAGGTTTGATTTGGATTTGATTATATCCTAAAAAACCATCCATGAACGAAAAGGCTTCACAACCGACGCATTCATCAATGATCTGATCGATGAATGGGGTTGGATAATTATCTTTGGGACATGCCTTATTCAAATCACGGAAATCAGTACACACACGAATCGTGCCTTGTTTTTTATCGACCGACACGGGGTTTGACACCCACTGGGTCAAATGAATCGGGTAAATGAACCCTGCCTTGAGCAATTTCTCAACCTCAGCCTTAATGGTTGTTGCTTTCCTAGGATTGACTAGACGAAGTTTTTGTCGAACAGGATTAGCATTAGGATACGTTTTGATTTCATGTTCAACTATTTTCGGATTGATGCCTGGAATTTCCTCATAAGACCAGGCAAAAACGTCACGAAATTATTTGAAAAGATCTGTGTAAATCTGAACCTCTTCAGGGGAGAAATCCACTCTGACGAAGACATTCTCCACAACGCCAGGGTTTCGGGAGATGTTGATCGGTATAGTGGCAGCGATAGTCGCCATATTTCCCTCAGCATAAATTTCCTGTGTAGCTAAGAGATTAATAGGACATGGCTGATCTCCCGTCATGGTGATAGTGAATTATCCTGCCTCGATTAGGTGTAACTCTAGGAGGAAATATGATCTGTGATGAAGATCTTCCCAAGGTTTGTCCGGAATAGTCATTGCTTCGATTACTGCTTCGTCAAAAGGCAAGACTAAGTCTAACGAATTTGTGTTGGCGAGAGAACCCTGAGCCCAGATAGGCTCTAGAGGTGGATCCAACTCTTGTGCAGGAGCCGGATCAGGGGTGGCTGAAGCTTGCTGGACCAAAGAGTATGCTACTTCAGCAGCCGAAAAGGGCATGGACATGCCAGAGTGCCCTGTCTCATCCATCGTGGTTGATAGGGAAGGAAGAATCCACAGATCCTGAAAGTAAGTCGTGCGGAACGACGAGACGTGAAAAATCTCAACCTTGTGGTGAGTCGATATAAACTTGACGTCGCCATGAGGAGGTGGGTAATCAAAAGTACCCATCAAAGATGGGCACAAACCAACTCCTACGTTAACGACACCGGCTTGAGGATTATCTATCATGGGAACCGTGGATGCCCCCAAAGTTGGGTCAGGTCTAGAGAAGGAAAATTGATCAATGGTCACTATCTGGCCTTCATGTGGAAACAATAGGACTCGAAAAACTGTAGTGACCACAGCTTGCATAGCATAAGTCCAACTACGACCTAACAAGAGATTGTAGTTGAGGGGGGCATCGCCTACCTCTACTTCAACGCACACGGTCTTCCCTCCTAACTGCACAGGGAAAGAAGGAATGATTCCATGTGGTCGGAAAGAATGACCGTCGAATGTAGTGAGGAGAGTAGGTAATGGAGACAACTCGGGCTGACCAATGGATTTCCATCATGCTAACGACATAACGCAAGTCAAAGCGCCCTCGTCGACCACCGTGCGGAAGATATTCCGTGTAAAAAATTTCATGGGATGAGCCACTACTATCTGAAACGCGACGTGGTAAGGCAGACGAGGTTTCAAGTTAGTCGTATCTAACATGATGGTACCCAGGTTACAAGTCTCAGTAGAGCCTAAAGCAGTCAACAAGGCTTTCCTCTGAGCAGGGCAACTTTGGAGGACCTCCAAAGCAGAAATAGAACAAGGGGTTTGGGATAAATCTTCCACCGCAGAGTAGTTCTGGGCGGCCCTTGCGTTTGGGTTGTGAGAAGCTTTCTTAAACGCACCTTTTGGAATGCATGTCATCGTTTCTCCCAACGTCTTCTCAATCTGTAAAGGAAGAGATGGGAGTTCGACTTTTTTTCCCTTCTCAGAGGCTCTTGGTTTACTATAGTCATGTGCTCTAGTCGTCATTAAAGCATCACCCCTAACCATATATACGTTCGCAGATGAGGAATTTGTTGGGGGAGGGTAGGTTTCTGGGCTGCCCCCTTCGACACTTGTAGAGGCTTGAGATAAATTTTTCCCATGCTGAAAGGGATTAGTCAACACGGCTTGTTGTTGCTATGTGACAAACTTTTGGGCCTCTGCAAGTCGAGGACATATATGGGTCAGGTGGTCTTCCGCACACAAGTTGCACGGATACCTCGCCTTTTGTTTTTCCATAGTGCCCTCGCCAGCATTATCAGTGGGTTTTTTATCCCCCTTACCCTTCTTGCGTTGTTTTTTCTTCCCTTCAGGCTGCTGGGGGGCCTTTGGGTTAGTCGTCTGCATGGAGTGTACTTCCGACGTTTGGGTAGGAGGAGCAGCCAAAGAAGTAGTCTAGCTGGCCGCTGAGTGTTGTATAGATAATTGTTGCAATTTTTTTGTCAATTGCTCAGCGGGCTTGGTTTGTGCCGAACCAACGATACCATCGGCATGTGGTCCGGCTCTTTGTCTAGTTTTATCCAGTATCGATTGTGGTGCATCCGGTAGGATGTTGTACAATAAACCAGACTGAGAATAGATAAGCTCAGACTGTTGAGCCTTCATGATGGCATTTTCTTCGAAGAAAACCCCAGAAGTTGCGACGTCTTTGGATAATTGTGGTACTAAAGACTTAAGGAAACACTCAAGCAGGAATGCTGGTGGAACTGGTACTTTTATTAGACTCTTTCGGCATCTCCACTCTCGGATATGATCAGAGATATAGTCCGCTATCGTTTGTTCGAAATTGGCAAACAGCTCTGTGCCTGCATCGTATCTCATAGGTAACTGGAAATGGTTAAGGAAGGCCATAGCCAGTTCACCAAAAGAAGAATATCTCGAGCAATCAAGCTCGATGTACCATTTCACGGCACTCCTAATAAGAGTGCGTTGAAACAATCGCAACTAGACGGAGTCATCTTTCAGTGAGTTAGATGAACACCAAAGGTGGAAAGTAGTCGCGTGATCACCTGGATCTTCGTTAGGCTTGGCCTCGAACTTTGGAATGTCCGAAGGCAACTTAGTTGGCATAGGAGGCCAACGTGGATCGTGACAAATAGGATCATTTAACAACCGTGTCAAATCGGGCAAGTGTAACGTCGCCAGGAATGGTAGTTGGGGTTGCTGCTGATAGCCTGGGAAAAAGGGTCCTGGAGTTTGACTGGCACTAGGTTGCCAGGAAAAGTTTGGCTGTTGGCCTGGATTCTGGTAGAAACCATGGCCCTGACCAGCATAAGGGTTTTGCATCTGTGGAGACATCATTGGTTGATTCCCCATAAAGGACATAGGATGTTGGGCATTCATCGTGTTTGACGGACTTTGGGAAGGATTACCCCATGCCGGTCCCGATGGGAGAGTCATAGAAGTTTGTCTGGGGTTCCATTGACTGTGGAAAGAATTACCCCAGAATGACATTCCAGAGGAAGGAACGGATCCTTTTCCTGAGTTCCAAGGTCCTGGTTTATGTGCCCCCGACACAGGAATAGTACCCTGCGCCGGAGTAGACTGTCCAAAACTGGGAGTACCCCCAGATGGGAAAGCAATGGATACGAAAGTGTTGTTACCAAAAATCTTGTTCCAAACAAACGGTGACGAACCTACCAGCTGAGTTTGCGTAGGTGTTCCTTGACTCCCGGCTCCAAATGAACTCGTGTGTGCAGGCTGCCCGGCGGACTGTTGATGCAGACCACCAAGCGAAGGGGACGAAGGAGAGATATGACCTCCAGCGTAAGAAAAAGCATTGAAAGGGATAGGAATGCCCCCAAGTTGACCTTGCAGAGGAGCGTTAGAGCTCCCTTCCCCCAGACCCAAAGTCTGTAAAGTGGAGTAAGTGAGTGCAGGACTTGTACCTGAACTAGGCATACCATATGAGAACGGAGGGCCTGCCGCACTAGGTGTGAAGGGAGGTGTGGCCACCGCGATAGATGGGGTCGGTCCACTGTGTGACGTAGTTGCAGCCGAGACCGTAGTGGCTCGGACCGATGACAGAAAGTTAGGAGATGCTTCTCCTGTGGTAGCAACGGTGATGGGAATGGAAGAATTCCCAGAGGAAGTAACAACGTTTGTTGCCATAGCTGTGTGAGGCACTGATAGGCGTTCGTAAAATTGAATTGGCATAATAACTTGCGGCCAAGTATTAGTGGTTGAGGTTTCAACCAAACCAATATTGGCGATTGATTCCTCCGGGAGTTGTTCGGGCTCAATGGTTTGTAACCCGGTTGCTTCGAAAGACCCTTGTTGGTCTAGCTTCCGCCTCAATGGTGGCGAGGGTGGCTCCAGTATAACTGGCGGCAGGCCCAAGATCCTTCGTGACCGACAGAGCTTTGAGTCCTCCACTGTGTGAGAATATCCATGACACGCCAAGGTATTCTACATGATCAAACAATAACACACACTAAAAAAGAAGCCCCTAAGAGATAAATCAGGCAAACACTAAACTAGTTGGAAGAACAGTTACAACAACCAACACTAGAGCAACTTACCGGTGCAAGTGCAACTCGAACATGGAAGCACCCTCCGGGTATACTCTGCAAAGTGTGGCCCGATGTCTGTCCTAGGTACCGCGGTATACCCCGCAGTCACCTCTGTATGTCCCTAAAAATATTGGCAACTAGTTTTCCAGCACATGAACAGTCACCAGGCAGGTACAGTCGATAGTTGGGTAGACCACAATGAGCAGGGTATCAAGCCCGAAACCTGTCAAGGGTATCGAGAGAAAATGGTCCGGAAGACAATTGAGGACCTCGAATGGATTCGAGACCCACGAAGCCCCGTGGCAAATGCAAACGATGGAATCCCTCAACAAATCCTCGATATGTGTTCTCCACTACGCTCGGTCCGGCTTTGGAGGGGTTATCTCCGCTACCTTTCCTTACGCGACCTTCTGTTTATCCCCTGTGTTAGAGGGGGGTCCCGGATAACTTTCACGTAACTGGACTTCTACACTCCCTATGACAGACTCCAATGTTTGGTTTGAGTGGCCTTGGAGAATTTACTCTCCAACCTATTCCAAGGCCTTAGTCCTGAGCTAGTGTATGAACCCTACAAACAAAAGAGTCTAATAGATTTTAAATTAGCGTTGCTTTTATGGGATTTTTTACGTCACAAATTATGAAGGTGAAACTGATGGTGTGTAAAGACTCAAAGCAAAATGAATAAAAAATGCTTGGAAACAAAAAATTTTACAAAAAATGCAAAAACCAACAACTTTTCACCAAGAAATATTTCTTTTTCTTTTCGAATTTTCTAAGATTTCATGCAGCAAACATAAAGGAATTTCGCTCAATCTGCGAGCTACTTATGCGCTAAATGCACTGCAAAAAACTTATGAAAAAATACTTCTTCATATCTATTGATGCAGCAACACAATCTTCAAACAAATAAGCAAATGAACAA
>ML795247.1:263714-294900 GCA_009831015.1 Picea engelmannii
ATATATTTAAGTGCAAAATGAAGCAACAAAGGGAAAATGTCGACAAGCACAAAACCAAGAAAACAAAATAAAATTCTGGCTTAAAGCGCAGATCGCAAAGAACCAGAGAAAAGATGCACAATGGCAATCAAGAAAGCACCGGCTCCTACGCTTGTCTAAAAACCATAAAACAGAATCTTTCTTTTTTATCTTTTCTATCAACAATCAACTAAGAAAGAACAGGCTAAGGGTATGAGGCCCTAACCTACTGATTGTGCCACCCTAGACTCAAACTCTTGAGAGGAACACTTCTCACCACAGGAGGGGATGACTTCCCCACCCTGGTTGAAAAACACCCAATCAAGCCCGCTATTGTTACTGAAACAACACGCGTTCAAACACATGTTGACCTAACATAGCACGCGGGTACCCGCAGGCTGCACTTGCACAGGCCGCGTGTATGTATAAAATACAAGAAAAAACTAAACACATGCAGCCCAGACCTGGAAGAGGCCTCTGGTATTGACAACCATGGTCTCTTGAAGGCTTGGATGCTTCTTTTTAACAGAAAAGAAAAATAATTGCAAAGAATAACACCACGCAATAAAGCAAACTGAGACAAGACTGTGAACTAGCAAGACACAGACATGATCCAGAAAGCCCCCTGAGAATGATAATTTTGACAGGGAAGAGGGAGACTACCTCTCAAGCTTTCTGACTCCTACACGCTACTGAAACCACCACAACAAGCGTTCAAACATGGGATGTAGAAGGTTAGGGCGTGAGTCACACGCATGAAGGCCTTCTTTAGGCCGTGTGTACCTCTATGTGTCCCGATAATTAATGTCAAGCAACAGTCAAGGAAAAACTGGTATAAAGAACTAGGTTCCCTACTAGCTCTAACCTAACATAAAACAGACAAACAAAGAAACAGAAAATCTAATTCTTTGAACTACCCAAAAGTCTTCAACTAAATCCGGAAAACCCTAAAGAGTAAATCCCCAGTGGAGTTTCCAACTCTGTTGTTGGGAAATAATACCCTACGGACTAGCAATCTAGGGTTAGGCTTGCATGCAGATCATGACCCTAAAGAAATCACTTTTAACCTGTCACCCCAAAACTCAAACCCCTTTTTCACATACAAGCATGGAAAAGACCTACTAACCTTTTTACTGATGTTTGGTGTAGATCCTCCATTGCGCTTTGTTCGTTTGCTTGCACTGGTCCTTCCAAAGACAATCCTGCAATCAAGAAAAAACACTACGCATGCATGCTATTATTCTACTTGAGGGTTAAATATTAAGCATAAATCGAATAAATCATATATAACTCATGCACTGGGACGGGAAAAGTATTCTTTTATTAATCTCAAGATGAATCAACTTACAATAATGATAGAGATCGGCCACCGTTCCTTGATCCTAATCCTGGGCTCCTCCTCTTCTTTGTCCTCCAACTGCTTTGCTTGAATTCTTCTTAGGCTTGAGGAAAGGCTAAAGGGTTGGGACAAATGGATTCGGCAATTGGGCAGATTTTCTTTGCTATCTTTTTCCTCCTCCAAATAGTACCCCTACCCCTTCTTTTATAGGCTAGAAGGAGCTAGGTTTTTGGACAAACTCTCGGCCATGCATGGCTGAGAGTTTCAGTTAACTGACCCATAGCTTTTTGTCCCATCGGCAACTTTCCTATTTTTGTGCTTTGTTAGGTAAACGCGGGCTGTAGTAGGCCTACCAGCGTTCAAACTCGTGTTGTAAGAGGCCTGCCAGCGTTCCAACGCATGCAGTAGTGGGTTAGGGCGCGTGTCACTTGATTTAAGAGGATTTTCAAGAGTTTGTTCAACATGGCTTTGGCAAGGAAGGGATATGAGTTGGCCTGATGCTTGTTAAGCATGTGTGGTGCAATTTAGGGTTATAACAGGTGCATTTTTTAAAAAATGACCCTTACAAATTCCACTTAAGTGGCGTGCATCCTTTAATGTTTCTTAAGTGATGTCACATTTATTCAAGCTCATTTTTCTATATAAAAAAAATGTTATCGAACTAATGTTGTGTAAGCAATGATTTATGACTTTCTAATTCTTAATGACGATTATTCTATAGACATAGGATGACCCTTGACACAATTGTCTCCTAACACAATTTAAACTCAAACGTATGTGTTACATAAGTGAATGTCGATTTGATGCATGGTTGCTTAGAATTGATTGGATTATAGAATCCCATATTGTAAATTTGATATGTGGGTAGTGTAGAATTGACTGGCATATTTGTAGAGAAGCCCATATAGAATTAATATATTAGTAGCTTGGAATTGATTACCTTGTCTCCTTGCAAAGAATCCCATGTGTATTTGATTGTGGTATCTTGTAATTAATTTCCTTATTAAATCCTTAAAGAGAAGCCCACAAAGAATTCCCTTGCACGATCTCTTTGTACACACTTTGTAATTATGAAGTAGGGGAGCATGTTGAGCTAAGATGTTTGGTCAAGTCCTCATTTCTTTATGTTGATGTGGTTTTGAATTTTCTAGTTAAGAGTATTATAAATGAAACACATTGGAATTTAATTGATTGAAATATGGTGAGCCATACGGTAAAGTGGAAGGTTTAATGAGTCAATTTTCTAGTAACTCAACAATTCATCTACCAATATATTCATTTTCCATTACAAACTGTCTATAGATGACTATGTTGCAAAAGGGAACACTAGGAAACAAATCTATAAAATATTCTTCTACTATTCTTGGAGGAATTCATATAGGCTCTTAAAATAAACTATGAAATGAATTGAATATATAGTTAATCTCTTATTGTTTTATGCCTTTTTTTTCACTAATTTTTGTAGTGAAGGAATATAACTTGCATCTTGCTTCAGAGTATCTCCTAACATGATCAACACCATCTTCTTAGAGAAGGTTGCAAGGTTATGTGCTTCCTTTCTATTTATGAGAGTGAAATCTTTCCTAATTGACACACTCAAATATGTAAGACTTTACTTCTTTGTAAACCTTTCATTTGTCTTGGGATATATAAATTTCATTTTTTCTTTCTCTAAGGAAAGGACTACCCAAAACAAAACTACTATAACAATCCATGGTTACATCATCACACATAATTTCATTAAAATACACAGTAATTATGCAAAACTTGTAAGTGCATTTCCAATTGATGTCTTCTTTGGTTTTATCCTAAAGAAAGTACGAAGAAGGGTGAGGAATAGTCCTTAGGCCCACTTGATAGACTACTTGTTTGGAGATAAAAATGTTTTTACTCCTATCGTCTATTATGGTTGAGACAATAGTATTTTCTATTTCACTTTGAGGGTAAATCATTTCTCTCTTGAAGACTCTTGTAGATTGTTTACCGATAGTACATTTTCATCAACCTTGCATTCCTAGATGACAAGGTAGTTGCCTCATTTGTTTTCTTCCCACAAAATGAAAATATCCCCTTTGCCTTTTTTATGTTTTATCTCAACATTTGTCAATTTCATATTTTTCTAGAAGTAAAGTAGGTAAAATGTTGTATGTTGAGAAAACATCATGAGATCTATGTAGTTTGTAAGTTTTAAATGAATGGATGCGTGATGAATCTCCTTTTTCTAACATGAAATTTTAGAAGATAAAATAATTGAAGAGTTGAATAAAGACAACCACATCTTTCTACTCTTATTTTTTCACTTTTCCCATAAAAAATGGAAAGAAGATTTTTAATTTACCAGGTTATGACCTCATGTCTTAGTCGATGTATCATAAATAGATATGCAGTAACACCCTAATACACTACAAACCCTAGACATTTTGATTGTGAACACATTATGATGCCTAACACCGTAACCCACTAGCACAACTTAATCATTGTCATCGTCATATAATATAATATATTTAATGATATAAAATACAAATTATATATATATACAGAAGAAAACAAATAACAAATAATAAACAAACAAAAGAGAAGAAAAAATGACCAAATATGTGATGCGTAGGAAAGGAGACAACTCACACCCAAGAAATACTATGAAGATATTTAACTTTAGCCACAAGAAAGGAGATGACTTGAGCACATACACGAGGAGTCCCAAGCCCACTAGCAAGGAGGACCAAGCCCAATAGCAAGGAGATAGCCTGAGTGACATACCCTAGACAAGAATGGATATAATAGAGATGGAGACTACTGGAGATAGAGACCTCAAGCAAATATTAGAGATAGAGACAGAGGAGACCCCACCTACATAAGAGACAAAGACAAATGTGGCACATTGAGGGGACCAGAAATGGCACCAAAATCAGTGACCACCTTTGCATTTTACTTTATGTATGGATCTATTTTATGTCAAAATAGTTTATGTAAACCCATGATTTGAACCTATGACTTCATCATGGATAAGATCTATTGAGTTATGGTAGAACCCCCTTATTATTTTTACATGATTTTGGGGAGAAGTTGCTTAATACTACTCATAATTATTTTTAAATGGTCTTATACATTGTATTGCAAAAGCTCACTCAATCATTATCAATATCTATTCTAATATCCTCATGCAAGGGATGGAAGGGTTACTAAATTTTTGGAATGAATTGAGTTGGAGCAAAAGAAGAAGAATATGAATTAAAAAAACTCATACCCAAACATGGTAGTTTCTACAACATACTTAGTTGAGTATATCATTCCATGCAACCCATACTCCCTACTTTGGGGTTAAAGTAAAGAATAAGTGAGCTTGATCATCTACCCACTTACTTTTTATTTATCTAGTACTCATATTCCACTTGCATCTACGGTGTATTAATGCATATCTCCTTTGATTTATTGACTAACATTCTCATTTACATTTTGTTAATGTTGATATTCGATATAGGGGATGAATGCAAAAAAAACATGCCCCCATCTATGTCGTATTTAACTTGAACCAATACATTTATAGTTTAACAACCATCCTCTCCACTCTAAATTGTCAAGCAATTTTGGAATGATGTTCTTTGTGCAATAATCAGATCCAACCATCTCCTTAGGTAACACAAATTAGATTAAAAATGTACAATATTTAAATCTTTAATAAGAGATCTACTTAAAGTATAAACACATTACTTATGCTTAGTTAAAACCATTATATCTCGGTCTATATATAGAAGTAGATAGTATTAAGGTTGGTGTGCACAATCCTCTCTTTACTAAGAATGGAACATGGTTAATGTTTAACAACTTACATATGCAATACACCTTCGGATCATATACAAAATATTTTAGAATTATACCTTAACATATGATAGATATGAAACACCTCTTTTGTATTGCATCAGAATTGTGCCAATGACATATTAAAAAACATCCACTTCAACCTTAAGAACTTGTTGAATTTTGTGTATTGTAAGGAAAATAATGGCCACTACATATTGATCTAATTGAATCTTCCTATTGTATGAATGGCCAAACTAAACTAAATATTACCATTGTTGAATGAGTGGTCCTATAATATAGGAAAAGAGTTTATGCAATTTAAAAAAATAGGTTTACATTCCTGTGAAATTTAATCAGTCATGAATGTTATTTGGAAATTGGAATTTAGCAAATAAATGTTGAGTCCATCCTAGTTCACACAAAATTTAAGATAATCAAATTCTTTGTGCCTTAGTGTAAAATTATTTAGATTCACTGGTAGCTTGTCATTGTGTAAATTTGTAAATACTTAGTCAAGATAATGGATGTTCTTCTAATGAACGTTGGAAAATACATGATTATCTTTGAATTACATCGAGAGTGGCTAGGTGATCTACAGTTGAGTATGACATAGATTTTGTACATCATAGATATGTGACAATGTCTAAGAAAAATTAAACTAGTGTAGATCCATCTTAAACCCAGATCTATCAAGCATTGTGAGGGATCAAATTTCTTAAGGTGTAAAATTTTTAAATCATTTAATTCCAAGTCTCAAGAAAGTTGATCCCTCTCATTGCTTGCTATATTTGGTTTTAAGATGGATCTAAGTTGGTTTATTCTTTTAGATTTTTTTGTTTATATTATGGTAGCTGCGGGAGGTATCAACCTCCATATGTAACCTCTGACTAGATTAAAATGTTCTGGAAGTAAGAGAAACCCTAAACAAATGTGTAGAAACCCTAGAAGACAAGTCAGCTTAGTAAAAGAATTAACATTATAGTATTATATTATAAAAGAAAAGTTGGCCCAAACAAGTTACAAGAACCACTATAAATAAGAGATGATCTATCTCATTTGCACACACTCACTTCACACACTCTCTCAGTCAAGTCTGGAGAAAGTTTGGAGATGCAGCTGCAAGGCTGGAAGGTGGATTTTCTGGGATGGTTCTTGGTCTCTCTTTGTAGCACCATCTAGCCTAAGATGTGAGCCCTACCTTATAGTATCTCTTGGTGGTGTTCTTGGTGATATTTCTTGGTGGTATTCTTGGTAAGTGAAATTGCAATTGCAGCTGTTGCAAATGAGTATTGTTATTTTTATGTGGCTTTGGGAATTTCTATTTGGTGAGCTATATTTGGAGAAAGATGCAATATATTTGTTATTTTTTGGTTCTAGTGCCACTTCCAGAATCATTCTATATAGAAAAGGTTATGGTGCTCGGGGGTGGTTGTGTACCTATGGTTGGGTGACAATAGTGATATTGTGTATGGTAAAACGAGAACATGGAATATTTTAACAAGTTATGGGCCCACGCCACCTTCAGGACAGTATAACCACTAGAAGGTAGCAAGGTGGGTTTTTTTTAAGCTCCTTGTGGCGCCAGTTGCAACTGCAGCTGGGGTTTTTTATTGTGCAGTTGCAACAAACCCTAACCTAACCTTTTGGGCACTTCAAGTGAGAATTTTGGCAAAATTCCTGGATATTCTAGTGCGCCTTAGCCTAGTGCACCTGTTGGTACTCTTAGAAAGCAAAAATGTCAAGTTTGATTTTTTGGTCAAAGTCAAAGGTTTACTTTTGGTCAAACTTGATTTTGTGTTCAAATTTAAAATTTCATGGTCTCTAGCTTGTTCTAATCATTAAACCTTTTTTATTCAGTTTCTAACCTCTTCTTGTCAATATGATGTCTAGTTTCAGATTAGAAGACAAGTTGAACGATGCTGCAAATTTCAAAGGTATGCACTTGCATATGCTTTTTATGTTATATCATCTGATGGAATATCCAGCAATACTGAGAGGGGGGGGTGAATCAATATTGCCTACTTTTTCTTATTAATTCCTTCAATATTAAGCACACACATTAATTATTCAATTAAGCAATATATGATGAACAACAGACCCTTATGAACACAAGATTTATTGTGGAACCCAACAGGGAAAACCACAAACTCTTTTCTATTAACTGCAAAATTCCTTTTCTTACAAGTTACATAGAAGGAATATATTATTCCTTTCTGATCAGCACCAACTGAACAGGATGCACCCACACCCTTTTTCACCAGCACCAACTGGTAGGAGGGTTTGACCCCTTGTTTAGTCAGCTATAACTGACAAGGAAGCACCAAATCACTTTGTTCACCGGCACCAACTGGTAGGAGGTTAAAACCTCCTATTTAGTTAGCTACAACTGACAAGGAAGCACCAACTCCCCTGCAAGATCCAACCTGCCCTTGCACCACCCAACCACCCTTCATTTTACAATGTAATTCATTATCTTCTGCTCTTCATTGACTTTGAGTCAAGCATCCATTAACACAAGCCCTATAAGATTTGACCTTTCGACTTCGAATTGTTTTCCCTTGCTCCACCCTTCCTCCCTTTATGCAAGTTATAACACGTATAACACTTCTTATGTATTGTTTGCTTGCATGGTCTTTTGGTTATCTGCAGACAAACTTCATCTCTTTCTCTTTGGATTCTATCATTTAATCTTTAATGACTCTGTTGCAGTCCAATAAAGGTCTTCTATAACATATACTGGATTGCATAACTGCTAATCTGACTTCCTTTGTTCTTGATCTTCAATAAGATATTGACAGGCCAATTAGAACAAACAATTCTTCTGCTTCAACTCTATTTCTGATTTTATCTTCTTATCTGGACTACATAGATGCCCCTTCTCATAACTCTTCCTCATTTATATAATCCTCAAAAAGGTGTGAGTTTGAGATGCAATGTGTCCTTTTATTTGGACTGTCGCACCTCTTCACTTAACTAAAATATAATCATTGTTTTATAGTTTCTATCGTGAAGGCTTTTCATAAATTGATCACATATGGATAAATTTCATCCTTTAAACTCGATCCTGAATCTCTGCTTTTTTTCACAGAGACCGAATTCTGCAGAGGCGCTTCCTTCAAACCATTACATGTGACTGAGCGTTACAGAACCACGGGCTTACCAACTATAACAATGTATTATAATTTCCTTTTAAAACTCTTATATCATATGACCAACAACGATGACTAGATGCTAGGCCAGACGAGCGCTTATGCACTTATGTGAATCAACGGTCACGATTTTAACCTCCTAAAATGGACGACTATCGTAACTTCGACACTTCACCCTTCAGAACTTTTGGATTTGAAACCTTTCAAAAATTTTGAATCATATTTCCCGAAAAGATCAAGTTTACATTTATTTCGCGGATACTAATCAATCGTCGGATTTGATTCTTACAAGGCTTAATCCAACGGTTGGGTCTTATTCAAGCATTGAGATGGATGGCCACATATTACTTCATGACTTCGTCTATTATACTTATGTTTTCCTTCCACTATGTTTTGATCAATGATTGAGAATGCAACCGAAGTATTCTTTAGATCGGACGACCCATGTCCACTTCAGGACTTCGGCATTCGGGACTTCGAAGGTTTCGAATAGACGTCACTCCATTTTCCTTTGGAGTGATCACCTACTGAGTAAGTCATAATACGGTGGTGATCACTTGTTGTCAGTTAACACTTCCACTTACACTATCCTTCCACTGTAGTAGATCGACATATGATAATTCTCCCGAAGTGTTTCTTTAGATCGGACTAACCATGTCTACTTCAGGATTTCATCCTTAGGGACTTTGGAGCTTTTGTCATTTGCTAGTGGTGAAACTCTCGAAATAAAACTCCTGGAGTGATGTAACTTTCTTACGTCACTTGATGACATGTCACGAGCCGAGTAGTTGCCATGTGTCACTCAGATTCATTATTTTCACGTACCTGAAATACTGATTTCAAATTGAGACTTGTCATTCTTTGACTGTGCCACGTGTCCTTGCTAACATGGACTACTGACATGGTTTGTCACAGTTTCTTGCTGACGTGGTTTGTCGACATAGATCTCCTGATGTGACACATATTCATCTCCTTGATCTAACGGTCAGAATAGTATCTGAAGGGTATCTCAGATTGACGATAGAGAGTGACTTCGAAACTTCATCATTCGGGACTTCAGTTCTTTTGACATTTCTTGGTGGTGAAACTCCCGAAGTAATTCTCCCAAAGTAATGTAACTTATTGGCATCACGTGTTGACATGGCACGAACCAATTTCCTCTTAACACATGTCATCATTTGATTATGCCATGTGTACTTGTTGACGTGGTCTGCCATGTGTCCTTGCTGAGGTGATCTGCTGACCATCAACCCTGATCCAACGGTCATCGTATATCCTCCAGATCTGATGGTCCTTATTCATTTTGGATTTTGGGACTTTGGGGATTTCAAATTTTCAAGTTTCCAATTCTTTCGAAGTGAGATTCCCCGAATAGTAACCTCCTCACTAATTTTAACCGAAACTTAATTTTGTTCGTTGATCATGTTTTTAGATCAACGAATCGATCTTTCTATGATGCAGTTTTTCCTTGGTTTAAATCCAACAATCCTTCTTCTAGCTTATCCCGTCCTTCCACTTTAGAATGATCTGACGGCTGGCGGAAGTTTGCATAATTGTGATCTCAGATCTTTTACCTCGCTTATCCTATCCTTCCACTTGATTTGATCTAACGGTCGATGTGGACTCTTCGAAGTAAATTAACGGTCGATGATGATTGCGGAACCACAACTTGTGAGCGATTTAACTCGACACCCAAACTCTGCAATTTGAAGTTGTGCATTGTTGGCGAGTCAACCACAATCGACGATATTTCAATTTGTAAGATCTGACGGTCCTGACTAATTGCGGGATTGGAAATAGCACGATGTTTAATACTTATTACGATCTCTGCAATCTATCCTTGTCGTTGATCTGGAAATTGCGCATCCGACGGTCATGACTTAATCTAACTTAATCTGATCGTTTTTTGGATCAACCACAATCGTATATGTTTGTGTTTATGAGATCTGACAATATAGACCGATTGTGGGATTGTAACTAGAAAGTAATTTAAGTCTTATTTCTCACTCTGCAATTCATCCATGCCATTGATCTGGAGATTGTGCATCAATGGTCTTGATTTGATCTGAGTTTCATCGCACCATACCTACTGAGTTTCAACGTGCCATCTCTTATGAGCTTTGATATTCATTCGTTAACTCTCCTAAGCTTTAATCTCTTCATATCCTTTAACTATTTGGTATCGGTCATTATATATTGTTGACTAGTCCTCCAACGATTCTTCTGAAATTCATTGCGCCATCTCTTATGAGCTTTTATCTTCATTCGTTAACACTCTTGATATTTTATCTCAAATTATCATCACATCAATGATATTGAATGTTGACATCAATGACAATACGTCAATGACACTATGTCCAACAACCTCCCCCTTTGTCATTGATGGCAACACACCAACTTCATACACAATCTCCCCCTGTGGTGATGCTTCTGTCCTCTGAAGTTACTCTCCCCCTTTGACATCAATGGAAAAGGGTTTCTCCTCTTATGATATGTCTGTCTGTATGCTACTGATCAATATCTTAACTTTGGTAACTCCCCCTGCAATCATGCTCTGCCTGCCAAACCTGAATGACTACCCCTGTCAATCTTCTCTCTTTGCCTTAGACAGTTTTCCCCCTTTGTTTCTAAAAAGGGTAGCTCTTCCTGATAAGGTATTTCCTCTTGTTATCTCTACATGATGTCATGTATAACATTTTGTACATCATAACGTTGTTGTTGTGGATACTGCTGCCTTACTGAACATAATGCAATTGTAGGTCATATTCTTCAAACAACCCTTGGTTTTGTCCATCAATTCTCATCGATCTCTAACTAGGATACCAATTGTTTTTATATCATCCACTTTGACATATGCACTCTCAACAATCTTATGTAACCTAATATTGTAGCATTTGTATGCTTTCTTGGTAGAATCATATCCAAGAAGGATACCTTCATCAGATCTGGCATCAAATTTTCTAAAATTCTTATCAAGCCTTTTGATGCAACACTTACTTCCAAAGACCTTGAAATATTTTACCGATGGAGCTCTTCCAAACCATAGTTCATAAGGACTCTTATTACTATTAATCCTGAGTTGACATTTGTTCAATATGTGTATTTTTGTTCTTACATCATCCCTCCAATATCCATCAGATAATTTTGCTTCATTGAGCATANTTTTTTTTTTTTTTTTTTTTAAGGAGTTTTAGTGTACCATTAAAATGGGATCGAAAGATTTTTGAGATAATCATCACTCAATTCTTCTTGTTTTTCTATTGTTGGAGATTCAACATCAACGCCACTATTATGTGCATCAAAATCTTCTTCATCCTTAACTTGAGACGTTTCACCCACTGATCTCCTATTATTAACTTCATCAATTTCAGGAGCAATATTTTCATTATCTTTCTTGTTTGGTACTTCATATTTTATTTTTCGTGTCTTTTTTACTCTTCTTGTCATATTTTGTGAAGCATTTCTTATTGACTGTATTTTTGAGTTCCAACAGTCATGGGATTTGTGGCCATATTCATAACAACTGTAGCATCTCATAGTGCAGCAATGTGTAGCAATATGTCCAACAAGATTGCAGTTCCAACATATTATATTGTTGTTGAACCTACCATTTTTTTTTCTTCCATGATGCCTACAATCCAAGGCTTTATGACCATACTCATTACAAGAAAAACAATAACCATTAAAAACACTCTCATGCTTCCTTTGATTCATCCATGAAGGTGTCTTTCTTCTAAACTTACTTTGAGGTGTATGAGTATCTTCATGATGTCTTCCTTGATATGATCTTCTAAATGTTGTAATGTTTCTTTCATTCTTTGAACATGAAGAACCTGCATCATTCTTGCTTTCCCTTTTTATAAAAGAAAGACTTGCATCAAACTTATCTTCACTCTTTACAAATGAAGGACTTGCATCAGGTTTCTTGGGATTACTAATTTCTTCCTTGTTGTAGCCAAGATCGGTTTTGTCATTTGGTGATCTCTGACTATCCAAGATCTCATCTAAGATCATAGAGTTATTCAAGAAATTGACTTGGGTGTTTGACTTCTCAACCTTCTTTCTAAGATTCACAACTTCTGCTTCCATCTTATGACATGATTCTTCCCTTTTGTTCAATTTCTTCCTCACTACCTCGTCTCTTCTTTTAGTTTCTTCAAGTTGGGTCTTTAGATTGGCATTGCTTTCTCTTAGATCTTTTAGATCTGCAAGGATTTGGCTAAGTTCATCATCTTCCTTCTTTTCTTCTTTTACTTGACTGATTTCATTCTTTAATTTCTTTATCTCCTCTTTTTTTCTTCTAGCTGAATATTTTTCTCAGATATGATCTTTTCATTGTCTTTGAGAATTTCCTTTATTTCCAAGAAATGCTTTTGGCTCTTTTCAACAAATTCTTTAGTGTAGTCATGAAAAAAACTATATTATAAATAATCATGGCCATAGTGGTATTCATAAACACTCCAATCAACTTTATGTTTGACCTTAGATAGTTATTCTTCTATTTCTTTCATGGGATATATGCTAACAAAACATTCTTCTATTGTATCTAAATCTTCTTCTTTATTTGCAGGGGAAATTTTAATATCAACATTATTGCAATCGGAATATTGTGAAGAGTCTTTACCTTTATTGATGACTGAATCTTCCTCTTTATCCTTGATAGGAATGTCTTCTGTGTATTCTCTTTTGATTTTATACATCTTCATGGGAGGAAGAGAAGATTCTTTGGAGGTATCATCACAAGACATGTCATATTCAACATCAATATGAGTAATAGGACTTGAACCTTTAACTATGTGTACTTGTTCATATTCAAGGCCAAATTCGTTTGAAGGAATTTTTTGTAGACTGATAACTTTATCAAGGGCTTTAGTCCCTTTCTTGAATTTTTCAACAATATAAAGTTGATCCTTTAGTTGTTTACATGTATGTTTATATTTTCTCAGATCATTCAAAGAACACTCAAACTTAGCTTCAAGATTGACTTCTTCTTCAATGTCTGAGTATTCTTAAAAAGAATCTTCATCACTAGAATTGTTGTAGACTGAACTTTGTTCTAATTGAAATGATTCATTAGAATTTTCTTCTGAGTAGAGGTCTTTCATCTTGTCCCAAAGTTCCTTTGCAAATTGCATTCACCTATATTCTCTTTGACATCATCAGGTAATACATCAAGGATTGTATTCATTGCCATTGAGTTAATTTTCTTGGCTTTCTTTTGAGATGGATTCCTTACTCTGCTTGGTGGGAAGTAATCGGTGATTATTGAATTCCATACATCATGTCCCAATGCCTTTAGATGACTTTCCATTCTTGTACTCCAAAATATGTATTCTTCTTTTCCAGGTATTGGAGTTCCACTCTTAGTGTAAATCTTTTGTCCATCCATGTGTGCTTAATTTGATCTTCCTTTCAGTTTGTTAGACTGTTATTAAAGGAACCTTGCTCTAATACCAATTGATGGAATATCTAGCAATAGTGAGAGGGGAGGGGTGAATCAGTATTGCCTACTTTTTCTTATTAATTTATTCAATATCAAGAACACACATTAATTATTAAATTAAGTAATATATGATGAAAAATAGACCCTTATGAACACAATATTTATCATGGAACCCAACACGGAAAACCACCAACTCTTTTCTATTAACTACAAAATTCATTTTCTTACAAGTTACATAGAAGGAAGATATTCTTCCTTTTCGATCAAAACCAACTGATTAGGATGCACCCACACCCTTGTTCACCAACACCAACTGGTAGGAGGGTTCGACCCCTTGTTTAGTTAGCTATAATTGACAAGGAAGCACCAACTCCCTTTGTTCACCAACACCAACTGGTAGGAGGCTACAACCTCCTATTTAGTCAGCTACAACTGATAAGGAAGCACCAACTCCCCTATAGGCTCCAACCTGCCCTTGCACCACCCAACCACCCTTCATTTTACAATGTAATTCAATATCTTCTGCTCTTCATTGACTTTGAGTCAAACATCCATTAACACAAGCCCTATCAGATTTGACCTTTCGACTTCAACTTGTTTTCCCTTGCTCCACCCGTCCTCCCTTTATGCAAGTTATAACACGTATAACACTTCTCTTGTATTGTCTGCTTGCATGGTCTTCTTGTTATCTGTAGACAAACTTCATCTCTTTCTCTCTGGATCCTGTCATTTAATCTTTAATGACTCTGCTACAGTCCAATAAAGTCTTTTATAACATATACTGGATTGCATAACTGCTACTCTGACTTCCTTTGTTCTTGATCTTCAATAAGATATTGACAGGCCCAGTAGAACAAACAATTCTTTTGCTTCAACTCTACTTCTGATTTTATCTTCTTATATAGACTGCAGAGATGCCCCTTCTCATAACTCTTCCTCATTTATATAATCCTCAAAACTGTTTGAGTTTGAGATGCACTGTGTCCTTTTGTTTGGACCGTTGCACCTTTTTGTTTAACTAAACTATAATCATTGTTTTATCGTTTCTAACGTGAAGGATTTTCATAAATTGATCACATATGAATCAATTTCATCTTTTAAACTCGATCCCGAATCTCTTCTTTTTTTCACAGAGACCGAATTATGCAGAGGCACTTCCTCCAAACCATTACATGTGACTGACCGTTATAGAACCACGGGCTTACCAACTACAACGACGTATCATAATTTCCTTTTAAAACTCTTATATCATATGACCAACAACAGTGACCAGATACTAGGCTAGACAAGCACTTGAGCACTTATGTGAATCAACGGTCACAATTTTAACCTCTTGAAATGGATGACTGTCGTAACTTCATCACTTCTCCCTTCGAAACTTTTGGACTTGAAACCTTTCAAAACTTTCAAATCAAATTTCCCAAACAGATCGGACGGTTTATGTTTATTTTGGGGAAACTGATCAATTGTCAGATTTGGTTCTTACAAGGCTTAATCCGATGGTTGGGTATTATTCAAGCATTGAGACAGATGGCCACAGATTACTTAGCGACTTAGTATATTACACTTACGCTGTCCTTCCATTGTGTTTTGATCAACGGTTGAGAATGAAACTGAAGTATTCTTCAGATCAAACAACCCATGTCCACTTCAGGACTTCGGAGGTTTCGAATAGACGTCGCTCCATTTTCCTTCGGAGTGATCACCTGCTGAGTAAGTCATAATATAGTAGAGACTGCTTGATGTCAGTTAACACTTCCACTTACAATATCCTTCCATTGTAGTAGATCGACGGATGATAATTCTCCTGAAGTGTTTCTTTAGATTGGATGAACCATGTCTACTTCAAGATTTCGTCTTTCGACACTTCAGAGATTTTTTCATTTGCCAATGGTGAAACTCCCGAAGTAAAAATCCCAAAGTAAAACTTTCTTACATCACTTGATGACATGTCACGATCCGAGTAGTTTCCATGTGTCACTCAGATTCATGATTTGCACATACCTGAAATACTGATTTCAACTTGACACTTGTCATTCTCTGACTGTACCACGTGTCCTTGTTGACGTGGTCTGTCACAGTTTCTTGCTGACGTGGTCTGTCGATGTATATCTCTCGATGTGACACATATTCATCTCCTTGATATAATGGTCATAATAGTATCTGAAGGGTATCTCAGATTGATAGCTGAGAGTGACTTCAGAACTTCATCCTTCGGGACTTCGGGACTTTTGACATTTCTTGGTGGTGAAACTCCCGAAGTAATTCTCTCTGAGTGACGTAACTTATTGAATTCATGTGTTTACATGGCATGAGCCAATTTACTCTTGACACATGTCATTATCTGATTATGCCATGTGTACTTGCTGACATGGTCTGCCATGTGTCCTTGCTAAGGTGATCTGCTGACCAAAAACCCTGATCCAACGGTCATCGTATATCCTCCAGATTCGATGGTCCTTATTCATTTCAGATTTCGGGACTTCGGGTATTTCAAATTTTCAAGTTACCAATTCTTACGAAGTGATATTCCCCGAACAATAACCTCCTCGCTACTTTTAACCCGAACTTAATTTTGCTCGTTGATCATGTTTTTAGATCAACGACTTGATCTTTCTATGATGCAGTTTTTCCTTGGTTTAAATCCAACAATCCTTCTTCTAGCTTATCTTGTCCTTCCACTTTAGAATGATATGACAGCTGACAGAAGTTCGCATAATTGTGATATTAGATATTTTACCTCGCTTATCATATCCTTCCATTTGATTTGATCTAACAGTCGATGTGGACTCTTCGAAGCAGATTAATAGTCGACGATGATCGTGGAACCACAAATTGCGAGTGATTTAACTCGACACCCAAACTCTGTAATTTGAAGTTGTGCATTATTGGTGAGTCAACCACAATCGTCGATCTTTGAAGCTGTAAGATTTGACGGTCCTGACTAATTATAGGATTGGAAATAACACGATGTTTAATACTTATTACGATCTCTGCAATCTATCCCTGTCGTTGATCTGGCGATTGCGCATTCGACGGTCACGACTTAATCTGACTTAATATGATCATTTGTTGGATCAACCACAGTCGTATATGTTTGAATTTATGAGATATGACGATCTAGACCAATTGCGGGATTGTAACTAGCGAGTAGTTTAATTCTTCTTTCGCTCTCCGCAATTCATCCCTGCCATTGATCTGGTGATTGTGCATCAATAGTCTTGATTTGATATGAGTTTCACCGCGCCATACCTACTGAGTTTCAATGCACCATCTCTTATGATCTTTGATTTTCATTCATTAACTCTCCTGAGCTTTAATCTCTGCATATCGTCCAATTGTTTGACATAAGTCATTGTATACTATTGACTAGTCCTCCAATGATTGTTCTAAAATTCATTGTGCCATCTCTTCTGAGCTTTGATCTTCATTCGCTAACCCTATTGAGATTTTATCTCAACTTATCATCACATCAATGATATCGACTATTGACATCAATGACAATACATCAATGACACTATGTCCAACATCATCCAACAAAAGGATGAGTGTGTTTTGCAGGGAATGTACAAGAAACCTTGTCCAAGCAGTGATCTTAGATTCTGTACATTCAGAGGAACAAGTTTTTGAGGCTCCAGGTTCCAGGTTTGATTGATCAAATTGTTAAGTTTCAATTTGCACATATCAAGGTTGATAGTTGCTATAGTACAAGTAAACACTATAGTGTTGAAAAAAATATATGAAAGGTTCTATTATTGTTATGTATACTTGGTTCCATATAAATACTATTGATATAGATGCCTATTGCACTTATTTGAAAAATGAACTAACATCTCCTCTAGGAGACATTTCATGTTCTTTGGTAGGTCACCTTGGTAATTCTCACTCAAAATGGACATGTCATTGGTTATGAGTCCAGAAAGCTTAAATAACAAGAGAGGAACTATGCCTCACATGACTTGGAACTTTCTTCCATTGTTCATGCATTGAATATGTGGAGGCATTATCTCACGAGGAAGAGATTTGAATTAAGAACAAACCATAGTGGTCAAAAATATATTTTTGAACAACTAACTTTGAATGCCAGGAAAATGAGATGGATGGAATTTTTAAGTGAATACGATTTTGACATCAAGCATATCAAAGGAAGAGAAAATAAAGTTATCGATGCACTTAGTTGAAGAGTACATCTCAAGCATGCTACAACCATTAGTATGCATCAATTAGATTTAAAGAGAAAAATTTTAGATGTTGTTGTTACAGATCAACATTACCTATAGGTAAAGGAAAGATATCATCAGAAAAATGTACAACATAAAATTAAAGAATATGAGATGAAGGAAGATGGATTATTTATGCATAAAAATAGAATTTATGTTTCTAGTTCCGAAGAATTTAGGAATTTGGTATTAAAATAAATGCATAATGTTCTGTATGTCGGACATCCCGGTGACCAGAAAAAAATTGCAACAGTAAGAAGCCAATTCTTTTGGCCAAGAATGAAGAAATATATTATTGATTACATTTCCATATGTATGGAATTTCAAAGAGTGAAGGTTGAGCATAGGCTCCCATCGGGTTTTCTACAACCATTACCAATTCCAGAGAAGAAATGGGAAGTGGTAACCATTGATTTTATAACTAAATTTCCTAGGACAACAAGACAACATGATTCAATCATGGTAGTGGTTGATAAATTGACAAAGGCTGCTCATTTTTTTCCTGTATAAATGACTCATAAAAAAACTAATATTGCATAAATTTACATGAGGGAGATTGCTAGGTTGCATGGGATATCTAAGACAACTATTTCAAATAGAGATACAAAGTTTACTTCAAATTTATGGAAAGGATTGTTTAAAGGATTTGGTACAAATCTGAATTTTAGCACAGCATACCATCCACAGTTAGATGGGAAGATAGAGAGACTCAACCAAGTAATTGAATACATGTAGAGAATGTATATGATGGATAAGCCATCTAAGTGGGAATATTACTTGCACTTTTTTATTTTTCCTATAATAATGGGTATCAAGCTTCATTGAAAATGATACCATTTGAAGCTTTGTATGGTAGGAAATGCAATACTCCAATGAGTTGGGAAAACCCGGCAGATAGAGTGGTACTTGGGACAAAATTGATCAAGGACATGGAAGACCAGATGGTTAGAATTAAGCAGAATTTAAAGGCAGCTCAAGATAGACAGAGAAATTATGCAGATAAGAACATGACAGCTAAAGAATTTAAAGTGGGGGAGTATGTGATTTTCAAAGTGAATCCCACAAAGAGCTCATTGAATTTGGGTAGTTGTACAAAGCTAGCAACTAGATTATGTGGTCCATTTGAGATATTGGACACAATAGGGCCAGTTGCATACATGCTTGCATTGCCTGCTTCCATGAATGTGCATAATGTATTTCATGTCTCATTACTAAAAACAATTGTACATGATCCTAACCATGTTATTGATTGGCATATGATTCAAGTGGAGACAGAGGGAGACTTTCAGGTCCAGCCAATGCACATATTCGACAAAAATGTCAAAATTCTCTAGAATCGATTCATAGAGCTGGTAAAAGTTTAGTGGACCTGTTATGGTCCTGAAGATGCTACTTGGGAGCATGAAGATTCCATGCAGGCAGAGTACCTGTAGTGTCTAGCTAATAGAACCTAAAATTTAAATATAATCATAACATTGATTTTGATAATTTATTTACGGCTTTATATTCAACAAACTAACAAACTAATAGTTCACGGTTCAACAAATTCAAATGAGCAGCATGATATAAAAATCATATATATATATATATATATATATATATATATATATATATATATATATATATATATATATATATATAATGAACCATCATAACGATAATGACATGCATTAATAATGAACATAAATACCTCTCAAGTGATGTAGTTTCCCACTCTGTCTGACCAAGTTGCTCTGCCCAAACTCTGACCAAACTCTGCCCAAAACTAAATATTTCCTCCCTGCGCTAGGAACAGAGCCTATCCGACTCCCTAGCTCTAGGATTCCGTGAGGATTCCTGGCCCCCGAGCCCAAAACTCCTAGCAACCGATGCTCCCCTGTAACAGTCCAACAAATTCCTAAAGCCTAAAACCAGAAAATACAGTTTTCCAATCCCTCCCCTAGAAAAATGCTCCAATACAATCTCCTCCTGATCTCAAAAAAATCTCCCTACCCCCCAAAACAAAGTACCCCTCTCGAATGTCTTTGCCCCCTCATATCCCCCCGTCCATTCACCACCTCTCCATTCAATGCCAACCACCTTATCCCTCCATTCAATGCCAACCCTCCTTCAATACGTTAAGTTTTCTTTTCATAAATTAAAATTTATTAGACTTTAATTCATTCCCCAAATATTTAATGAGTTAATTAATTAATTAATCGATTAATTAATGTACATTAAACAATAAATAAATAAATAATTATTATTATTATTATTATTAATTAATTAATATACATTAGGAAAATTAATTATTTAATTAATTAAACTTAATAAACCTTAAGCAATTATTTAACTTTGACAATTAGTTATTTAACTAGGGTTGTTACATACACCCACCCTTCAAGAAACTTCATCCCGAAGTTAAAGTATTTTATGATACAAGGGAAAAGAAACAGGGTTCACACATTCATAACAAATAACTGACATTATTAGTAAGTAAGCCAAGAAAACTCATGCATACTAGTGTACATGTGCAAGAAATGCATGTGTAGCTAGTACATACAAGTCTCGTGCATGTACTAAAAATGATAACTATCATCTCTATAGTAATTTCCATATGCATCCAATCCATTCAACAAGACTATTCATTTTATAAAAGACAATAAACCAATCAAATGTTTATGAAATCCTTTAATTACAATTATCTAGCTCAACAATGTTATTTAGTCAATTGTAGTTTAGTTACATAATTATGAATATTTGTATATATCCATTTTCTTTTCAGAAGGAAAAACAATAAATTCCACCATAAGACAAATCTCCATACACTCTCAACTATATCTACTCATCCTTCCTCCCTAACTTACTTCCATCTTTATTCCTATCATTCCTCTACTGGACTATCTTGGAGCATCAACTGTATTGACCTAACTCCAAATAGAACCCGTAAGAGGAAGCCTCACTATCTTGACCAAGCTTCCCCAGCAAGCAATTGACAGTCATCATCACACGTCTAGGGGAGCGTGAGCTAACACCGTCCTCCCATGACTCCAGGTTTCGGAGGATACACGGTGGGAAATGCCTCCATCGCTCCTAACATGACTAGGGTCCACACCCTACAATGGAATATACAGTGGCACCGTGTTGCTGGGAGTTTTTTCATCGTTTATTCAGTTTTGGGCAATCTCACCACCTTAAATCCTGCATTGGTCCACATATCATAGCAATGCATCCAAACCAATATAATTTTACATACAATGATTCATACCATATTGTTTCTTGGTCAGTGATCATGACATCCACTTTCATTATCATGATCCCTTGGCTATTTCATAGCCCAATGACCTGCAGATTAGTCTGTAACACAAACTCATACGCATCTATGCATTATTATCATGTAATTGAATACAACTAAAATCTCAATTCGGTATCCCCGTACCAACAATTTTAACATCAAAGTTTTCAAGTTAGAAATAGATCTCATAATATCCCATAATTCAATTAACATTACCCATTCATAGAATTATCATTTACATAATAGATTGCATCATATCCAACATCATTCAAATAGCATTTAAACCTTCATAGGATTCTCATTCACACAATATATCGCATCATATCCATCATCATCAATAACAATTAAACATTCATAGAATTTATATTAACATAGTAGATCGCATCATATCCATCATCATCACTAACATTTAAACATTCATAAAATTTACATTCTCACAATATATCGCATCATATCCATGATTATTCAAATACATTTAAACATTCATAAAGGTTCATACGTCTTAAAAGTTCAAGTGTATCATTTAATAGTTTCACTGTGAATAGAAAATAAAGGTGTTTAGGCCTTAGGTAATCTTGGTTGTCTAAGTCAAAAGGTGGTGTTACATACACCCAACCTTCGAGAAACATATTCTCAAGGTGGTAAAAAAAGTGAGGGATAATCTCATCGTAACATCTCGGCATATTCCCAAGTAGCAGATCCTGGACTATACTTGTCCCACTGGACCTTAACTTGGTCTATCGGACGGTTCCTGAGTTGTCGGACTCTACGGTCCAATATGCATAACAGTTCTACCGTGAGGGTTCCCGTGTCCGATACCTGCAATTCCTTCCAATTTAGTTTATGTGATTCATCAACAACATAATGACATAGAACAGATACATGAAAAACATTATCAGTTTTATGCAAGTGGGGTGGCAATACGAGACGATAGGCAACGGGTCCAATTTTATCTTGGATTCTGAATGGTCCTATAAATCGAGGTGACAACTTTGTCCCCTTTCCTAACCGAATTGTACTCTTATTAGGCCTGATACAAATGAAAACTTGATCTCCCACTTTATAACTTCGATCAGTCCTGTGTGCATTCGCATAAATTTTTTGTCTATCCTGTGCTTCCTTTAGTCTCTGCCTAATCTGAATCACCTATTACTCCATCTCTTGAATCAATTCTGGCCCAGCTGTTACTCGGTCTTCTAATCTATCACAACTCAATGGCATTCTGCATGGCCTTCCATACAGAGCTTCATAGGGTGGCATTCTGATGGAGCTATGAAAACTGTTATTGTAGGCGAACTCTACCAAAGGTAGTTACTTCTCCCAATGGGTTTGATTATCCATGACATACATCCTAAGAATGTATTCCATCACTTGATTTACTCTCTCAGTTTACCCATCTGTTTCAGGATGATAAGATGTGCTTAAGTTCAACTGAGTCCCCAATGCTGACTGCAAACTTGTCCAAAACCTAGAAGTGAATCTGGAGTTCCTATCTGAAATGATCTTCTTAGGTATCCCATGCAAACGGATGACCTCACTTACAAACACACGTGCCACATTAGTGACATCGTAAGTGTCTCTAACCGGAATAAAATGAGCACTCTTGGTTAACTTATCAACTATCACAAGAATGGCATTGTGTCTATGAGATGTGAGCAACAATCCCACAACAAAATCCATAGAAATGACTTCCCATTTGGACATAGGAACATCATGTGGTTGTAGGAGGCCTGTCGGGTGGTGGTGGTTGGATTTCACTTGTTGACACTCTAGGCACTTGGCGACGAAATGGACTACATCGCGCTTCATGCCTACCCAAAAGAAGAGCTTACTCATGTCTGCATACATATTCTTCACACCTGGATGCGCACAATAAAGTGCTCTATGGGCTTCCTTCATTATGATGCTTCGAATATCCCCACCATCGGGGACGTACATCCTTCTTTGATATCTTAATAGTCCATCTACTTCCAGACTGTCTCCATGGATTTACGTCAACACACGTTCCCTCGGATTGACTTTTAAAGGTACCAAGGAGAAGACACGTGTTCTCCTACTCAAGGCATCTGTGACCACATTTTCCTTTCCTTTGATGTATGAAATACCAAAATTGTACTCACTCATAAACTCACTCCATCGCCTTTGTCTGGCATTCAGATCCCTTTGAGTGAAGAGATGTTTTAAACTTTGATGGTCTATTTTGAGCTCAAAGTTTCGCCCCACAAGATAGTGCCTCCAAAGTTTCAGAGCTAGCATTACAGCTGCCAACTCTAAATCATGAGTAGAGTAAAGCTCTTCGTGTTTCTTCAACTTCCTTGATGCATAAGCTATCACTCCTCCATCTTGCATTAGCACGGCCCCCAACCCTTTCTTCGAGGCATTTGTATAGACCGTGAAGTCCTTTTCCATATCCGGCACTCGTAGAATTGACGCACTAGTTAGTAACCTCTTAAGCTCGATGAATGCACTATCACATTCTTCTGTCCATTCATATCTGACCCCCTTGCGTTGCAAACTGGTGATGGGTTTCTCTATTTTAGAGAACCCTTCCACAAATCTCCGATAATAACCTGCTAGCCCCATGAAGCTTCTTACCTCATGGGCATTTTTCGGCACTGGCCATTCCATAATGACCTTTACCTTTTCTGGGTCGACAGAGATTCCTTCACAAGAAATGATATGTCCTAAATAGTGAATTTCTTTCTGGAAGAAGGAACACTTCGACAACTTCCCATACAATTTGTTCTCTCTAAGGTAGGACAACACCACTCGCAAGTGTTCCTCATGCTCTCTTTCATTTTTGGAATAGATGAGGATGTCATCTAGAAAGACTTGTACAAAATGGTATAAGTACTTCCGAAATACGCCGTTCATGAGGCTCATGAATATTGTTGGCGCATTGGTCAATCCGAAAGGTACTACGACGAACTCGTAATTTCCAAACCGAGTTCGAAAGACAGTTTTAGGAATATCGCCTTCCTTAATCCTTAACTGATGATACCATGATCGCAAATAAATTTTTGAGAATACCGCTGCTCCTTTCATCTGATCAAATAGGTCATCTATTCGTGGCATTGGGTACCTATTTTTCACTGTAGCATGGTTCAAGTCCCTATAATCTATACACAATCGTAAGGAACCATCCTTCTTCTTTACAAAAATTACTAGTGCACCCCAAGGTGAGACACTGGACCTTATTAGCCCTAATTCCAGTAGCTCTTTCAACTACATTTGCAACTCACAAAATTCTGGTGCTGTCATCCGATACAGAGTCTTGGAAATTGGTTTTGCGCCAGGTTTTATCTCAATAGTAAAATCAAGCTCCCTCTCAGGAGGCAACCCTGGTAACTCGTTCGGAAAAACATCCTTAAATTCTGACAATACTGGGTATTGATCCAAGGATGGTCTAGTCCTTTCATTCATTTCTTCCACTACATAAAGTTAACACCCTTGCCTCATGCACTGCTTAACCTTCATAGTTGAGATAAAGCGTAGAGACACCCGTCTTTGTACACTGTGTGTCTCTACTACTCTTCCTTCATCGTCAACACAAAGCACCATTTTTGCGAAACAATCTACCATAGCTCAATGGGCTTCTAACCAATCCATTCCAATGATTAGGTCATACACCCCAAGAGCAATGACGTATACCTTCAACCTGGTAGTACACACTCCCAGGTCTACTATACAATTATCAACACTCGGTCCTACCACTTTTTTTTTCCCCCGAAGCCATTTCGACTTGTTTAAAGTCATCGTGCTCGTAGGCTGCCAACCCACTCTTTTCTAATGCAGATGGTGAAATGAAACTATCTGTAGCACCAGAATCAAATAAAATCTTAACATTGATATGATTTAGCGTACCTGATGACTCCACCACCATGGATTGATGTTCTGCCTGGCGATTATTAACCGCTGCATAAATCTGGTGGTTGCCACTTGCTTTTCCCATCGGGGTCTTTCCTTCTCTATGCACAAATCCTGATTGTAACTCTGGGCAGTCACGCTGGTAATGGGGTCTTCCATATCCCCAACAGGTAACACAAGATTGAACCTACGCATTATTCTGTGCCTGTCTCTAAAATGAGTTCCTTCCCCTGGAACCCATGCCCCTATTAGTTGCTCCCTAAGATGGTCGTGGACCTGTCTGCGTCATTGGTGAAGAAGGCGATGTTGCACTCGCTGCCATTGAAATCCCTGCGGCTACTGTCCTTGGTGCAACTCTATAACCATATGGAGGTGGCCTTGAGCCCCCTCCCCTGGGAAATGTCCTAGGGGCCTTCCCCATGAATCCAAGACAATGCGGAAAGGTCAGTCTCGTACCTCCATTTAAGTTCATGTGTTCCTCCGCATAACGCGTATTTTCTACTGCTTCTGCTACTGAAGACGGTTTCCACATCTGCACCATATCCCTTATCTTAGGGTTTAACCCATAGACAAAGCGTTCTACTTGTCATTGGCCATTATCCATATATGAAACATATTTGACCAATTCCATAAACCTGATCTCATATTCTTCTACAATCTTGTTTCCCTGTACTAGAGCATGAAATGCTCCCACCTGTTGTTCCTCATAGTAAGCTGGTAGATATTTCCTTCGGAACCTCTCCTCGAAAAGTTCCCAAGATACGGTGTCCAGGGTAAGATGTAGTTGCCTTTCCAGGTTTCCCCACCAGTTCAAGGCACTGTCTCTCAACTGAAAAATCATTATCTTTGCCTTTGAAGTGGATGCATAGTCTCTTAAGGCGAAACACCTTGTCATGCCTTCCAACCATGCCTCGACACGTTCACTAGCACGACCCCCAACAAACTCTGGAAGTTTGATCTTCTGCAGTTCTCTAGTGATGTCTTCGGGTGGAGGTCCTCCCCCTGAATCCCTAGATGCTTCTAGATTACTCGTTCCAGATGGTGGGGGCTCCACTTCGATCCCTGGTTGATGCCCCTTTAAAGTCTCAATTATGGCCTCCAAAGAGCGTAGTATGAGAGCTAGTTCAGGCAATGGTGGTGGCAGCATTGGCGGTCCCTGGAACGATGCCCCTCTGCCTCGATTTTCTCGAGTCCTAACCATCCTGTATAATTTAATCTGCATCAACCAAAGTTGTCAGGTGAGTTCAAGGACATTTCACATTTGCGCAACTTAAACTAGAAAACAGGGTTAGGCGTAAGTTTTTTTTACTTGTCTGTAAATAGACGTTACTCTCTTTAAGGGAAGTGACTAGGTCAGGGTTAAAGCATCTAAGTTTGATGTCTTCACCCAGGAAAACTATTGAACCTCTCGCCTAGTAGTTACGTTAGCATTGTACCACACTTGCCTATTCCTCTAATTTACCTTCCTAGTGTATATGCAACCTCCTTCCCGCTTGTCCTAGTCTAAGTCCTTAAACCTTCAGTTTAAAACTAATTAATCACTAATTACTATGATTCATAAAATTAAATATAATTTAAACATTAATTACTAATGATTAATTAGTGATTATATTCTAATGATTAATTATTTTTAATTAATCCTATTAATTATACTAATAAAATATACTCACTTACCTTGATTAATCATAATCTTATAATCATAAAATATTTAATTTAATATTTAAAACATATAATATTTAATTAATTAAAGTTTAAGCAATTTTAAACTAAATCTAAGCAATTTAAAAGTTTAAAATTTAATTATATAAGAAACCCTTTTTTATATAATAATAAATAAATAAAATAATTTACAATAATCAATGCAAACCAAAAAAAAAAAAAATTAAAAATAACTAAAAAAAATATATAAATTAAAATAAATAATTAAAAACCAATTTTTTTTTAAAATAACCCAAGCGCGGGCACGCATGAAGCCCACGTGCCCCGCCCCTGTTTCCCCCCACTTTCCTCAATCTAACCCTACACCTCGCTCTCACTCGCACATCACACCATATTCCCTCCCAACCACCTCTTCCTCTGCACCTGCGGGTCAAGGGTTCCTCTTCCTTTAGTGGTGTGATGTACTGTATTCCCTTGCGGGTTCTTTCCATGTGACTTGGCGCTTGGTCTTGCCATAACAACACATGCCAAAGAGTAGAGGGATAGCACGAGGCAAGTAGGCCGGTAAGAGGTGGGCGTGTTTCGGCTCGACCATGGTTGAGTGGTCTGAAGCACTAGGTGTGTTCAAAATGGGCGTCCCTTGTGGGTTCCCTTCTCGACGCTTGGTGATATGAACACTCTCATTGGTGCTTGGGTGATATGATTCTGGGATTGAAATCTTCTCCTTGTCTCCCCGACTCACTACGCCCCTGATACAATCCTAAATCTACAAGCGGAAGTCCCCTCTCTATCTCCCCCTGCAGGTGCAAAGATCTCGTGCGGTGCCTTTGTGAACAATTGAGTCAATAGGGATCCAGAAGGTTAGGCTCGACTTATTTATCTCAAATCTAAAAAAAAAATCGAGAAGGGTCAAGATTTGAGTTTTAAGATTAGATTTCATGGCCATTGATATCGTAGTAGTGGATCCATACATGGATTCTTCAAGTGAATGCATGGAATCTGAAGACGAAGGCACTGGCGATTACAGGAAAGGAGGATACCAAGCAGTTTGATTGGGCGATTCGTTCATAAATGGGAGATATGTGGTGAAATGAAGCTCGAATGGGGTCATTTCTCTACTATATGGCTTGCTTGGGGCCTCCAAGAAGCTATATTTTATCATCCCTTTGCATGTATTTTGTTTGTCTTTTTAACTATGTTTTGGATTCTTTGTTACTTTGTAAGATCTTAGGCATCATTGTGAAATTTTTCCCTGGGATTAGAACCCCAAACTTGTCATTTGTGCATGGCCAGATTGTTTTCCTTTTCTTTCTCTTTCGTTTGAGTGTAAACATAGAAAATAAAATAGCCAGATCGCTCTCGTTTTCATTTGGGTTTGTAATTTTCCCCACGTCGAGAATGCATGTTCATGACCCTGGTATAAAGTCACAACACTAGATCGAATCCAGAGTGGAGGTTTTCATCCCGGGATTCGAACCTCGGACCTGGTTGCTTTGGGTGTAACAACCCTTCTATCATCTTATCCAAATATCTTTCTATGCTTTCTTATGATTGTTATAGTTTACTTCATTACTGTGTATATATATATATATATATATATATATATATATATATATACACACACATTATTTAGATCACTACCTTTACTATATTTATAACTTTGCAAACTTTGTATACTTCTATTTTCTAAGACTAACATTCACTTATTTGATTCTCTATGACTCATGCAGGTGAGCATACAGTTTACATGTAGCCTGAATAGAGGGTGAGACAATTTGCAGGAATCCCCCCCCCCTTTTTTTTATATATAGACTCTCCCTATTCCTGGGTTCCCATTGGTAGTTCTTCATAGGTTTTAAGGTCTGTAAAATAAAGGGTTTCTAGGTTGTAGGTTAGGGGTTTGGGAGCAGATTGAACAGTTATGTGGGTGGTCAAGCCCGGGTTTCAGTTTTGAAACCGGGCTCTAATACCATGTGTAGTGTCCAGCTAACAAAACCTAAAATTTAAATATAATCATAACATTGATTTTGATAATTTCTTTACGATTTTATATTCAACAAACTAACAAACTAACAGTTCATGGTTCAGCAAATTCAAATGAGCAGCATGATATAAAAATCACATATATAAAAATATATATATACAACATAGTAAATAATGAATCATCATAATGATAATGACATGCATTAATAATGAACATAAATACCTCTCAAGTGATGTTGTTTCCCACTCTGTCTGACCAAGCTGCTCTGCCCAAACTCTGCCCAAACTCTGCCCAAAACTAAATCTTTCCTCCCTTCCAGCTAGGAACAGAGCCTATCCGGCTCCCTAGCTCTAGGATTTCATGAGGATTCCTAGCCCCCGAGCTCAAAACTCCCAGCAACCGATGCTCCCCTGTAACAGTCCAAAAAATTCCTCAAGCCAAAAACCAGAAAATACAGTTTTCCAATCCCTCCCCTAGAAAAATGCTCCAATACAATCTCCTCCTGATCTCCAGAAATTCTCCCTGCCCCCCAAAATCAAAGTACCCCTCTCGAATGTCTTTTCCCCCTCATATCCCCCGTCCGTTCACCGCCTCTTCATTCAATACCAACCACCTTATCCCTCCATTCAATGCCAACCCTCCTTCAATACGTTAAGTTTTCTTTTCATAAATTAAAATTTATTAGACTTTAATTCATTCCCCAAATATTTAATGAGTTAATTAATTAATTAATCGAATAATTAATATACATTAAACAATAATTAATTAGTTATTATTAATAATAAATAATAATTAATTAATTAGTATACATTAGGACAATTAATTAAACTTAATAAACCTTAAGCAATTATTTAACTTTGACAATTAGTTATTTAACTAGGGTCGTTACAGTACCTGTGAATTTTTGAATAAATTTTGAAATTTTGATATCTATTTTGTATATGCACCAAGGAGAGTGTCAAAATAAGGGTGAGGGGAATGTAATACCCCGATTTTGAGCCCCCATATTAAATAATGTATTTGGTTAATTTATGAAAGGTCAGAGTGCCCAAACAATTAAAATAGGCTAGTGTGCCTAGGAAATGTAATGTTTTGATCATTATTAATAATAAATAACATCATTGGTTGCAAGATAGACAATGACAAGAGTTATAGGGGGCTATGATTCTACAAGAGAGAGGGCTTGAGGAGCTAAGTCATTTTATCATATTTTATTTACCCATAATTGTTTAATGGAGAGAAGTCGTTGCATGAGATTCTTGGGGAAGGCCATGTGGTTCTTGATTGCAAGTAAATATTTAAACCCATCATGTGGGTTGTTTTGGGGGTTCTTCTTCACTCACCCTAATTCATTCATTATTCTTTGGTTTACACTCTCCATTTTTGTTCTCTTTTTCACTCATTTATTATTATTGTTGGAATGGGACCATGGGGGGGAATTATTGAGGGTGCCATTGTTTGTTGGTTGTAGCCATGAATGGTGTGCTCTAGCCATGAATTAATGCCTGCATGCCTGGGAGGCATTGGCATGTACTAAATTTTATTCACTGTTGTGAGTCATGAGAGTCTCAATGTAGAGATTCTTGACCAGATGCACTGGAGCCCTGGAAGGAGGTGGAAATCCTTAGGGACTACGTGGCAGAGAAGGGGGTCCATTCTCTTGGGTTGTGTAGGCTAGAGAGAAGAGTGTTGGTGTACTTTAGATTGTACAAATCTGTTGACGAGCTAATGATAGCTTGAGTGCTGACTAGTTTGGGAAGTTGAGTGACACCCTGGAACCGTCCTTGTGAATTCATTTCCCTGGTTCGAGGGTGAAATTGTTGTTGATACTTGGAACAACAATGTCTATGATTGGGTGGAGCGTCCTTTGTTTTCAACCAGTTGGTGAACCATTTTTCTTAAGATAAGTGCTCTATGTCATGTGTTTCTCTGTTGTATATTTATTTCCATTATGTATGAATTATTAGCTCTAAGATTCATATGTTATAACATGCATGCTTGATGGTTATTGTTATGCATGGCATGTTTAAACTGTTAATTAAGGTTGGTTGTCATTGATGTTAACCCTTGAAGAAAGACCCATAGCACAAAGTTTTGGGTAATGGACCTAATATTGTTTGATGTAAATATGACTCATTATTGTTTTGTCATTGTTGATAAGAAGTAAATATGGATGAACTCCAAAGTGGTCCCCTTATGGTGAAAGCCCTCACGGGAAGACGCTATGTGGAGTAAGAGAACCCGTGCTTAATTGTGGAATAATGAGATGAAGGAAAGTGATTTTGTCAAGGAAAATATCCTAGATGGATAGTGCTTGTCATTTCATTTCTGGTGGTATGTGGAATGTCACATAATTCCTCACGGTTAGAGAGTTATGGCCATGAGAAGTTGGAGACCCCAGGTTTGGGTAATGGACCCAAGTTTGTTTGATG